>WYDI02172142.1:97500-115178 GCA_009867235.2 Psittacus erithacus | reverse complement strand
CAGGGGAAGTTTAGATTGGATATAAGGAAGAAGTTCTTTACTGTAAGGGTGGTGAGGCACTGGAATGGGTTGCTCAAGGAAGCTGTGAATGCTCCATCTCTGGCGGTGTTCAAGGCCAGGTTGGACAGAGCCTAGGGTGACATGGTTTAGTGTGAGGTGTCCCTGCCCATGGCAGGGGGGTTGGAACCACATGGTCTTAAGGTTCTTTTCAACCATAACTATTCTATGACTCTATGAATGGTTTCTAAAATAAATAGGAGACTGTAACATGCAAGATCCAGCTAGTACGTGGCCTTCATAGAAAAATCTGAAATGGACAGGAAACTTGAAAATGAAAGGCATGGGTTCGCAAACCGTGCCATGTACCACTTTGATGACCTGGGCATGCCATAGTGAAGTGACACAGGCAGCGACATACCAACTTATACTTCACACAGAGTTTTATCTGCCATACCAGAAAATGGATGACCAGTTTTCCCCTAAAGGAGAAGACATTTATTTTAACAACAGTAATTTACTTCAATAGGTCGGTATCAATTCCTTTCCTTATTTACAGAGAAATAAACTGCTTGCTGTTTAGATAACATTCTCTTCAGGGCAGGTGTAGCTTATCGGAGTTGCCTGCTGCAAGCCAGCTGCAAGTTGCAAACAATATGCTTTTACCAACTCTACTGCCTTGAAATCTGACAACACAAAGCAAAGCACAAATTGCTTTCCGAGCCTTTCTTCAGCTTTCCTCAGCATTGCTGGGAGAGACTTGGCCCATTTATACTAAAAGTGAGAGAGAATGAGAATATGAGAGTATCAACTGGCTCCTCCAGGAAAAATCCTGGCCATGAGCTGGGCATCCTGCATAGGAATTTAACCACTCTTTTACCACTGTGTGACATGCTCTTCCAAAGGACTTTTAATCCATTCACTCAATAGGATGCACAGAGATAAAACCAGCAGTAACCAGGAGCAAGAAAGTAACACTTTGTGCCACTCTGCTCTTTCATCGTTTTCTATTCACTCATCTGTAACTTACCTTCTCCCATGGATTTAACTCGATCACTTGAAGTTCAATGCATGCTGAAGGCAGGTGAAACAGCTTTTCTCGGTTGCTCTGTATTGGTATGCACATGATAATATGCCAGTGTGGTCAGTTACCTGCCCCAGAGGAACTGCCCTCCCAACCTGCCCCTGTACGGAAGGAAGGCAGGCATCAGTGAGGCAGCAACAGACTCCATCTGCCACCAGCCCCTCTTTTGCCGCAGAGCCACTGTAAACATGTTATGGACAAACTCCATGCAAGTAAATGACACTATGTGAACTGTCTGATGTGCCTGTCTTGTTTTCATACCATGATCCAAGACAGGTTGGCAGCTTTAATTATAATTTTCCCTTTGAGCTGGCCTACATATACTCAGGTTTGAGGCTTTGTTTTGGAGCAGTTTCGAAGTTTTGAGAAGCTCATCACTCTCCACAGCTGACACCTCTGCAAGGTGTCTCGAAAAAACCTCCAAAACTTGGTTGACATTCTGGCAGGGCAATGAAGGAGAAGTTGGCCAGATTTCTTGTTCCACTGGCATTAAACTGAAAACATATCACCTTTTCTGTGGGAGAAGTCCAGCTGTAAAGCCCCTGGAAGTTCTGCAGTAAGAGGCACTGTTTCAGGGCAGGGTGTAGAGAGTGAGGACAACCACTCTGTAGAGTTCTCCCTTTGACAAACAGTCCAGTCTTTGCACCTCCTGTACAAGACTAATAAACTCTATAAAATATCAAACTTACCATTACCAGGGGATACATCTATAATCCAGGGATTTCTGCTGGCTGTGTACTGGCTCAGAGCACTGTGACCCACTGCCTTAAAAATTATAATCCCTTCACTGACTGCGGCACAATTAAAAATAATAGAAATTTCAAAGGACTAAGTGCTCCCATATGGAGATCAGTTCTTTAAGTGTTGTAATTTGCCAACTATAAATACGCTAGAATTGTTTTAATGAAATATCCTGTGCTATTATGTAAGTACAGTATTGTTTCCATTCACACTTCTGTTCTACACAACTATTCCAGATGTTCTACCCACAATCTCGAGATGTTATTCAGGCAAAAAAATGCATATACACATGCTTACATATTTAAATATCTATGTCTATAAACAGATATACGTGTGCATAAAAATTAACTTAAAATAAAACCTAGCATTAATTGTTTTTACATTTAAAAGAAGTTCTCTGGGCATGCCTTAATCTTCTTTTAACAAATCTGCCATCATGTAACTCAAACCCTTAAATTATCATGTTCCTAAGTTGCAATAAAAACAAGAATAAAAGTTTACTACAAGGTCAAAAACTGTCAAGTATAAGCAAGAGAAAATGCAGAGATGCAGGAGAAGCAGTGAGGTCAAGTGCTTCTGAAAAAATTCAGGTACTGTACCTTCAAGTATATTGCAGCAGTAGGTGACTGGTTACTGCTGTTTTATTTAATAAGACTTCGCATAAATTCCAGCTGCTAACCATGTGATAAGTCCATCTCAGAACAGAAGGGCTTCTATTCTCCTGCCACGCTACGATCCAGACTTCCACCCACCTCACTGGGAGTTACAGCTGTACTGAGGGCTGATCCCATGGACTCTTTTCCTGCATTCACATTTGATTATAATGCGTGAGCTGTGTGAATGAACAATCTTCGGATTTAAGGAAAAAAACACCTCATTTTATGTAACCCTATATGTGGTATAGTAATAATCCTGGGGCCTGACTGCACAGCAATTTTCTCAATGCTTTAATGCAGTGATAGCGGTTTTCCAAAACAAGGACAGGGAAAGAAAGAAATAAAAGGAAAATTCACACAGGACAGCGAATGAGATTAAAAGATTAATATCACTGACTTTTTCTCCACTTGCGCCTTCTCCCTTTATTTTTTTTCCTATATTCCAGCTATTCTGCTTTTTATAACGTAACTTTCACATCTGTAGAAAGGGTCTAATCCTTTGCAAAAAGCTGAGGGCCCTAAACTCTCATCTCTTCCCCAGCAATTTTACACAGGGAAAATACTTTATTTCTGGGCACTGCGAAGCTGTTCCATTATTCCTACTGCAGCCTCAGGTGGTGGTAGGTTGTGCCATACAAACAAGTATTTCCCCATGTGAGGGAGAGGAGGTGGTGGACAGGAAGATCCACATGGCAAACTGCTGTCCAGCCCTGCACTGTGTGACTGATAAGTACCACAGTTGAACAGAAATGGGTGGAAATAAACAATGCAGATTGTGCTTGATTAGCAAAAAATTGCTACTTTTTTCTTCCCTAAAAAAAAAAGGAACTTTTGTTGTCTCTTCAGCAGTCTGTTTCCCTTCTTCCATGTTTCCCTTCTTCCATGCGTACCTTTTCTGCTCTTGGGTGGGAAATAAAATATTTACAACTGGAGAAATAAGGAGATTCTTTCTCCTGGTTTATAACTGAGGTTTTTGAAAATAAAAGTAATAGCAATTTGGGTGATGTTTTTCCTCATAAAAATCTTATGGAAAAAATTGAAAATCCTGATGACAAGAAAACTATTCTATATAATGTTTGGTTGCAAAAAGAAAAAAAAAGGAAAAGGAATATTTACTATTAGTGGATGCTTATTTCAGAACAAAATAAAGGTATAAAATAAATACAACATTTATTTTTTCTCTTAATAATTTATACAGACAGCCCTTTAAATTAAAGCAGTATGTACTGTTTTTTCACTTTAACATTTTTAATCTCTTCGCAATGTAATTATTTCTCATCTAGTCTATAAGCCTTTCTCTGGAGACCTACATCAAGTATCTGTAACAGAAGCTGAAACTATATTTAATAATGTCCACTTCACTCCTTAAAAAGCAAAAGCTTTAAGATCATTAGAGCATAAGTGTTTAAAAAAACATATGTACAAACGACAGGCTTTTAAAAATGCTGGACATTGCCCATGTAACTCGTCAAAAAAGAATATGACAGCCTGGGAGGTTGGTGAGGACAAGCAACCATGCAGTCATGAAAAAATCCAGACCTGGAGACTTATCTGAAGCCAGCTAGATGAAGCATACCAAATGTGCAGGTGCAAACTAAACACTAGTCCCAACTATTTGTAGAAACAAACAAAAACCCCAAAACAGGACAAAAAATCCAGGTGCTGTTCCAAATTTGTGTTTCTCTGCTGCAAGCTGAGTTAAGCTATAGCTGCAGCCCTTTTGCCCGTGGAGTTAGCACCCAGGCAGCCCAGCTTCAACGCAGGCACAGCTTCAGCTAGATGTTCTCAGCACCTCAGAGCACGAAACCAACATTTTTGCCAGGCGTGATGCTCTTTTTGCATTTTTTCCAGGGTCTGTACAGTAAGCAACTGCAGACCATGCGGTGGCCTGGGGTGGAGACACGCAGGGAAGGGGTGGGAAAACTGAAGGAGGCTTGCTGAAAGGGTGACCACAGTAGCTTGGGATGATTATACAAACAGCTCTGCATCTTTTGATGTTTCCTCTTTTCTAATAATAAGATGGTCATCTGCACGCTTTGCTTTCTGAGAAACGCTGCTTCATTTCTCTCCCATAAAAATGGCCTGTTTCCTCTCAGCAAACAGTTTAGAGGAAGAGACCTGCAATAATTTACAGTACATTAGACAGTTATTACTGTGCAATGATATAAAATGGTGATTATACTAAATGAGAACTTTGGTAAAATTCATATACTGGAAACAGAAGAGTAAATTCAGGTTTGGTACCGCGTGCCTCAAGTCAAACCATCCGGGGCAAGATATAAATTCCGAATCCCAATCACTTTACTCATTCATGTAGTTTCATCATGATTGTTCAGGCACTGATAGTGTGTTCATGCCATAATAAATAAAGATGATGAGAAATTACAAGGCTGACTTGTATGAATAGAGCAGGCAGCATTTGGCCTCCCATGCCAATGCGTCATAGCGAGACTGCGGGTCTTGCTTATCACAAACTTTGTTCGTACTGAGCATTTGCTAGTATAGCTTAGAACAGCAAAATGAGGAGAGATAACTTGTTAGCTCCTGCTTATAACCCAAACCATGAGAGGCAGAGCACTGTTAAACAGGACCTATTTCACAGAGCTGATAAAATTCAAGAGTTCAACAGTGTCACAGCCTGGCAACTGCATTAAACCTTATTTTTTATTAGCTAATGCGTGTGTTACATTTTAATGGATGCTAATGTAAATAGATGTGCTTATTATGACTTTAGTGCACTCACAACAGCACAATAAAGCATTTTTATTGTCATCATTTATTGCCACATTCTTTTCACACTTAGAGTGGTGTAAGTCCAAAAAAGCCTCCTAGAAGTCATAGGTTTACCTAGGTGTAAATCTGTGGTTACTTTAGATGTTTATTGGCCTGAAAGGAGACTCTGGCTCATAGAATCTAAATATCACTTTGATTTAAGCGCTGCTGAGTTTAAGCAGACTGCAACCAGATCCTGAAGAATCACACTAGCTCAGGAGGAGTGGAGTAGTAATTTTAAGTTAGGGAGAACTCTATTCCTTTTTACAGTTTTTTTTTAAACAATGATTTTTAAAATAAGATGTCTTGTTTTCCCTATCAAATAGCTATGAATGAAAATTAACTTTCAGAAGGTTATCAAACCATTTGGCATCAGCTTGCAGTTTCTCAGTGCCTTTTGCTTTTTTTGAGAAAGCATAGCTTGCCACAGTCCCTTTTCTCTTCCTTGTTTTTTCAGTTTGACTATCAATGTCATTAATAGTCCAGCACATTGAAACACTGAGAATTTTCATCTCATGAAGGGCTTGTTCACAAGAATATATAATGAGGGACGTGGGGACTACACAAAGCACTGCTGAAACACAACTGTGACTTATGTGAGCACACCCACGTTTAAGGCAGCAAAGTGATGCCAGAAAGCACATTATGGCCAGAAGAGAGAAATAAGGGGACCTCTCAGAGGCATAGGGAAGACCAGCAGAAGAACGTAAATCATAGATCATACACATCTACAGCTGCAGCTGTGGAAACAAAACTGGCCTGACATTTTACAAAAGGTCATCAGATTGTGAGCACTCAAAAAATGCTATTTACACACCACAGAAACAAACAAACAAAATAATAAAAAAGGGCAACTCTAGGAGTTGTTCCCTTGAGCTAGAGCTGGTATGGTGATAAAGACACCTCAGTACCAGAAGATCAGGTGCTACAAAAGATGCCACCTAACTAAAAGCACAACTCAACTATCACAGTATATGCTTCTTGTAGTCAATCAACCACAGCTGAGCACGAGAGACCTGATAAGCTCAGATGCTCAGATTGGCAAAGTCCTTAACAGTATACAGGGACATTGGGACAAATTACCCCAGCACAAACTAGGGCATGGCTTCAAGGCACACCAGAGGTACTCTGCCAACAGCAAGCACATGAAAACCACAGAGAAAGCTCTATATTTGGTTTATCACAGCAAAAAAAGACCAACAACCCTACATGGAGGCATTTACCATAGAGCGGCTGAAATGCCATAGGCATCTTCTGGTAACGTATTATATATCCAAGACTGGTGCTTTCCCCAAACAGTTTTTCCATGTGTCAGCAAGCTCAGACAGGAGAGCATGCTTTTGGTCTAACCAGTCAGGGGTGCTTCTTGCCTTTTTTTCCACCCAAGCTTGCTTGACTTAATAACTCTCCCTAATAAGACTTCACCATGACTCAAAATTTAAGAGGGAAGTTTTCTAAGGTAAAAGGGCAAGCAGGTCCCTGGTTTCCACTGACTATCAGCACCTTGCTCCTACATGTGCTGTTGAACATCTCCCCAAACTGGCTTTGAAAGGGACTGTGAAAAGGAGGCTAAAGAACAGGCAATCCAGCTGGCACTTGCTGCAGCCAATATGCCCACAGAGATGTGAGAAACTTTTGCAGTGAACTCCCAAATATCCTCTGGATTTCAGCTTTATTACAAATATGAATTTCAAGCCAAGTTTACCAAAAGGTTTGCAAAGATCTCCGTATCTTTCTGCAGACCTAGTCCAAATTATGACTTCAGGTAAAAGACATGAGAAAAACCTGTGGTTGTTATTTCTTCCAGAAGCCAGGCAACTGCTGGCAGTTTGGCGCCAAACTCACAAGTCAAACACAAAATGTGAGACAGGAACAGTAAATGAAAGGATATTTCCTGTCAGCCTCTGCAGGCTAGAGCTGCATATTGTTACATGCCTAGGAACATCAATTTGGAAGGTGAGGATAATAATGAAATACAAAAGAAAGACAGGAAGCTGGGGTGAGAATCTCCTGATGTGCTAATTAATTCTTGATTCATTCTTCTTCTGTAGGCGAATAAGAAACTATTAGGGAATTGCACAAATGTCTGTGCAAGCTGTGGGCCCAAATTCTAGTTTCTGTTAATCTGGCAGAAACCTTTTACGCTGACTATGGCAGAAATAAATTACTTAAAGTGATGTCAGCCTGTGAGGTGTGAACATGCCTTACTTTTGACAGAAAAGAACCTACCAATCTTTGACTATTTTTTTAAGTTCAGAATCTCAAATAAAAAGTAACACAAAACAATGGGAACAGAAAGCACGCTCCCAAAACCATCCTCAGCCTACTGAGCTCAGATGAATCTTTTAAGGAAGCTAACACTGAAACCAGGTTGAACCTAACTTTCCTTCCCATTTTTTTTTTTCAAAGGTAAGGCAGAAATAATGGAAACATAGAAAATGTAGCAAATCCTCAAACACTTTGAATTCAGCAGCCTGGGGAGCTATACTCAGACCCTTTGCTTCTTGATGGACTCAGGCTGCCCATCTCATCAAAGCACTCACACTGATTACCAGGTCTTATCATCCTACTGCAGTCAGTTGTCTGTCAACAATGCAGAAGGTCACACCTCTCATCTGTCATTAAGTGATGAGTCTGAGGATTTCTCTAAATGAACAATCTCCAGTCCTAAATAGAAGAAACCACCAAGCGCTGCTTTGAACAGGCTGTTTTGCTTTCATTCTCCATGCCGCCCCACCATATTCTTGCCCCCAGAATGCTTCAGCACCCCAATTTGAAAGCAGCTCTGAATTCAAGTCTTAGACCTACCACTGACAGCATGACTTGGAAGCTGCCCTAGCCTCAATGTATGTTGCATCTACACATGCAAATAGTCTCTTAGGCAGAATACCTAAATACCACTATCCCACAGCACAATTAACAAATCTGAGGTGAAAAATGTATTGATTCTCTGCTCTCACACCTACAAAGGCTTTCTGTGGCCACAGCTACTGAAGGTCTGCGTCTTAAGGAAATACTCTGTGCCCGAAACCAGTGCTGGCTCAAAGGCACATTTCACTTCCTTAAAGACCTATCTAAAAGCCAACTTAGTTACACCCACACAAAGCTACAATTGCTCCCTAACTCTTTGGGAATCCTGGCTTTGGCTTGGTTTTGCTGGAAGTTCTTGAGAAGGCTGCCATTAGAATGAGCACCCACTTTTCAGAGACCCAAGCCAGGGCCTGAAGAAAAAAATCTATTTCCCTATTCTGTGCCCAGACAGAGCCCTGAGTATGACCACTGTGTTTCACAGTACATGAGCACAGCTCTCGCTCCACAGTACCATTTTGCTCACAGTATCAAGAGAAAACATGTAATTTTTCACAGATTTTGCAATAATAATTTCCCAGAAGCATACTTTATGGAGCACAATGCAATACCTCTTTCCTGCAAAGAGTCACTTTTGAGCTGAATCACTGGAAATGTTTTCTGAAATGCCTACTTTAAAAATAATTCCACTGGATGACTACTGTTCAAATAATGTAAACAAAGATTATAAAAGGCATCTTCATAACATGGGGCATCCTTTAACACAGTCACATGTTTTCAAGCCTGATTTTAGGGATGCTTCCTGAGATTAATTTTAACAGCAAAAGCAGGTGGTGTGATGTCTTTCATTTTTTAAGATAAAAAAGGGATGTCCAGACAGGGAGCCATTGCAACATAGAAGTCTCTTGCATTTTATAATTCTACAAGTGTTAATGCAAACTGAATCACATCTCGATAAAATTAAGCTGCAGGAAAAAAAAAAAAAAAAAAAAAGAGGGCCTTTTTCACTTCTAATAAATAGGAAAAAACTCCAACAAACCCACCAAAGCCACAACCAAAAAACCTAAAACCACTGAAGCCAACACCCCCCAAAACACTGCAACCCATGGATAGCAAAAAGAAGAAACCACCTTCCAGTACTTGACCCCAGAGTTCTGCAGTGAGAATTCAACCAACCATTCTGTTTTTCTCCCATGTCTGGGCAATTTTCTAGAACTTCTAACCTCAACAGGTGACTTTCAGTCCTATCTTGGTTGCATTCCTTTGTGCTACTCGCCTGTTTTCTCCCTGTAGCACAAGCTACAAAAGTGGTTGCAGGGAGAGATTCGTTCACAAAAATGGTGCTGCTGTGCTAGCTTTAAAAGACATTTAAACACTTTACAAGAACTTGAGAAAGAAGGACAATACTCCAGGAATCTAGAAAACAGATACACATTTGCACTCTGAGTATAGACATACCTTTATTTAACCAACTGATCCCCCATTTCAAATAATTTCCTCTAGTCAAAACAGTTCCAGTACCTCCACACCTGGCCAGATGGAAAGATGCAAAACATCATTATGCCAAGTTTTACCTCCTTGTCATCTGATTCTTCAAGGATATAATTAGTCCTTGTGTGAGTATAAAAAGGGCAGCATGCACACAAGCTGACAGAAGACAGAAAAAAAAGGAATGATTTTATCTTTAGAAGAGGGAACAACCTACATAGCTCAAATGAAGATAATAACAAAAATCAATTCTTTATTTTGAGCACTTTTAGAATTTTTGAAAGAACCAAAATCTGCACAGAACCATAACACAGCTACGAAATTTACTTCATCTCATGGTTCATCTAGATTTTCCCTCTTCTTCTACTCCAGCTTCTTTATCAGGTTTGCATCTGGCTATCTCACTTTTTAAAAATCTTGTGGTTCCAATAAACAACTTTTTGTTTACACATCATATGCCTAAAAACCTGTTTTTCTTATGACATAAAAAAACCCCCACCAACAGAAAAGAAGTTTCTCTATATCCATTTGCTTCTAAGATAACTATTAGTCTTTGCAACAGTTCTTTTCTAATCCAAAACCCTTGAGGCATCTTAGAAGGCAAATGAGTGATTAGAGGCATTCCGACTGTAATTTATACACTTTGCAAACCCTAATTGTTCTGAGAAAAAGATTTCATTTTTCCTAAAATGCCAAGTTTAGTAGGCTTCAAAGTGCACAGCAAGATGCATCCAATTGGTCAGAGTTTCATAGATTCTGTACCACTTTGGTGTGTGTTTTGCTTCATACTTTAAAATACAGAGATTTCAGTTGTTGGGGAAAAAAAATATTTTGGGATTACTAACTGAAAAATACTTTTCATCAAAACGAAAATTACATTTTGAATTTACCAGAATCTTGACCAGCTCTAATGTTATGTAATTTCCTGAAGTTGTTTTAGATGCTTCTAAAACTTGTTGTATCTTATAGCAAAGATGAAAGAACACAAACATTAGCTTCAGTAATGTGCTATTAAATTGTAAAACAAACAAATCCATTTGCATACATAAAATATATGTTGCGTTCATTAACTGCACAATGGTGCAGCATAGGGATTTCAGTGGCATTCGCTTGGAATGCTCAATAAGAGTTCACGTATAGCTACTGAGAAATAATATGGCCATTTTAAACTCTGAGATAATAAAATCTTCATACTTTGTCATCATGCACTATACATACTTCATGCACAAATGACTAAGGAGAAAATTCTACAGGCACAATAATACCATGCAAGTCAGCAACATTAGATGGTGGCTGTACAGCAAGAAGGAACTAGTTTGAATGGAAGAAATGTACATACAATTTATGTATGCAAGCATACACTATGGATAGAGAGGTGAAATAGGCATATCTCTAACATGCAGGAAATGTATGACTTAAGCTTTTGCTATATGTACAATATACTTTTATTTCAAACTATTTTATAGCTAAAATCTCGTTTCTTCAGCTCAATGTAATTTCATGCTTAATTTACAGAAAAAGAATACCCAAGGACTGTTGGCAGGGGGAAAAAACATGGATAGTGCAACTTTAGTACAGGGACCTGCTACTCTGTTTGGCAAGCAGAGGGGCCTGTGTAGTTTCTGCCCTTCAGTGCATCTCAGTGAGATTCCAGCAAAAACACATGTTAAGGGGGGAAAGAAGGGAGGGCTGGGTGTTCAGCTGAATGAACTTACTGTTACCTTTTTTTTTCTAGCATAAGTCTTCTTTTTCCTGATACTGTCTGAATTTGAAACATCTAATTTAATACATTGAAGGGCCCCGTCTTCCTTTTATTTCCTGTCTGTACTGGAGCAGTCGCCTGTTTCAATTATGACTTTCTCCAGCTCCTACATTTTTCGTGCTCCAGCTGGCTCAAAGTGCACTTCCTTGGAAGGTAAAATGCACTAACTGTGCTGATCGGAGACTGATAGCTGGAAAGCCACAATATTTAATAGCTGAGCTGATAAGAGGAGGGGTCAACAAAAAAAAAACACACCACTCCAAAGTGCCCACGAAAAACCCCAACAAAAAAGCCCTCACCCCCCCAACACAATTTTGAGCCTAAACAAAAGCATATCATATAGCTGCATGTTCAATTACAGCCCCATTTAAAATATATCTACATAGAACCGCAGACTGCTTACATAAATTCATACTTTTATGGTAAATTTCATCTGCTCCTATGAACGTGTGTTAAATGTTTCTTTCCGGATTTTCAGTCAGTTAGTGCTGACTGGGGACTAACTCTGTGCAATTATTTCAAAGCACAGGATTGTGGGATTGATATGGCACTGCTGCAAAACCCTGCCCAGCTAAAAATAAGATTGTTTTGTAGTCAAGACGCAAAGAAAAAGAAAAAAAGAAAACCCCCCCCCAAAAAAGGTCTCAGGGCTGTAAACACCAGTGAATGTATTTTTTCTGCTTTATGAAAACCACAAATTTATTTTTTTTTTCCCTTTCCTTCTTACTCATGGGCAGTTTAATTACAGTTTAATCTCTTTCAGTAAGCACTCCTTGAGACCTTATTGTCCAAGTACTGTATTATCAAGGCTACAGCTACAATTTACTGCAGTAGGTGGGAGCTCTCTTTAGGAAGGCCAGAAGGTACCAAAGAAGTCAAAAGAAAAAAGAAAGGAATAAAATAGGAAAGGTATAAAGAAAAAGTAGTTCAGTTACTTTATTACTAAGTAACAGTGCAAATCTTCACTGGACCCCAGAGGTACTAGTTCAATAATTAAGAGAAACACTGTAAAGACGGCTGATGACCAACACTCTCCTTCTCTACCACACTTGGGTCAGTAAATCTGACCGAAAAGTGAAATCTGAAAACACCCAAAGTTATACAATGCTAACAGTTGCTGGGGCAGCTAAGATACATGGGGATAGGGGAGGCAAGGGAAGAAGTTAATAAGAAAATTGGGCTGTTACGTGTGAAATGCAAAGCATAGGTATTTTGGTTTATAGGGCAGCATTGGAAAAAAGCAGGAACTAGTAATTTAAAGAGAAAACAAACAAAACCCCACCTTTGCCAGCTTCATTGTCAAATGAATTTGAAAGTATTTCCCTGAGATATGAGAATGACTTCATAGAAAACCAAACTTAACACAAGCTAGCAATGTGGAAGGCATCGTAACAGCTAGTTTGTCCAGCTGTTTATTAGTGGTAGAAGCACTGTGAAATGAATGAAACTGAGAAGAGAACTAGTCCAGTATATGAAATTACTAATGCTACTGAGAAGAGCATAACTACCTGATCTTCCAGGTAAGCTTTTAACTGCATGTTTATGTAAGCAATCAAATTATATCCCAAGCACACAGCTCATAAATATGGTGTAGTGAAACCTAAATGATGCATTACTAATATCCAGGAATTATATTTTTCCAATTTTTTTTGTTAAAAAACCCATCTCTACTGTTCCCTATCTGTTCTTTCACAACTGTTTACTGCACATGGCCGGAACTTGTTGCCAAGCGCACAGATACAATACGGTATGTTGACAGTGACCTAAAGGGAATATTTATTTCTGCGCAGTGTAGTAGGTTATGGTTACAGCTATCAAGCTGTTTCAGTCACTGATTTATTCACCCAGAAGGCTAGATACAATATTTTTCTAAATCTGTTTCCTATTAACTTTTCCTCCCCGCTGCCATGACCACCCCCCTTCCAGATTCCTAAAATGGATGAAATCTCTTCTTTTCTCAGCCACAAACCAAGGTACAATGTATATAAAAAGTCCCTCATCCTTGAGGCGATGATCAAGCAACAGGATATCCTGGGTAATACTAATGCAGGAAGAAGGCTTGCTCATTCTCACAGACTTTTCAACCCACTGGTGCCTTCTGAACCAGGCTAAGGCATGCTTTCGTTTTCTTCTTGGGGGGAGGGTGGGGAAGAGAAGGGTTGGGGCAGAGATTATGTTAAAAGCTAAATCTGCCATGGGATAAGGCAGCATGGCACTATAAATGCATGCTTCATAACAGGCAGCACCACATTGTGTGGCAGTGAGGAGTCACACGGCAAGTGCCGTCTGTTTCCAAAGAGCTGTGCTCCCTGAGCCTGCACCGCTTCTGGGCAGAACTATGTTTTGAAGCAAATGTTATTAAAAGTAATAACCACAGCCACGACAACAGAAGATATTGAAAAATCTGGATGCGGAATGTAGAGAAGCTCCTAACCAACCTGCAATTGCAAGTGACAAAAAACTCCCACAAAAACAATCCACAGAAAAGGTAAGTGATCTTCTAGCCTCTGTGTTAATTCTCACACGCAGAACTGGCTTCTCAAGAATGGAAAAGCAATCTGTGTAAAAAAAAGTCAGAAGAAAGCACCAGTACAAACCACCCATTTTTACACATACAAACACATTCCTCACCATTTCAAGATCAATTATCTTCTTGTCTCTTGGCTTCTGTTAAAATACCGTCAATTAAGATGGACATTGAGGAGAAAAGGTTTTTATTCACTGCTTTTATTTCCCAGAGCCAGTGTTTATGCAACTAGTGCAACACTTTGTTACTTCAATTTATTTTAAGGCATTATTCAAATAGCAAGATCTAATCAAATGACAAACATTAGCCACATGAGTAACCGAGCAGCCTTTGATCTTATTCCTTCTTAACACGTATGATACAGGTGGGTTTTGGTTATGCTTGTTTTATATTGGTATAATCTCACTAACTGAAGGGGAAATAATCTTGATTTATATCCATATGAGTCAGGAGGGCAACAAGAACCACAATCATTTAAGCATTAATAAAAAGCAACAAACAGAAAAGCTTTCCCTGTTAGATACAAATCACTGTGAAAGAAATAAAGCCAAACTGATTTACCTACACACACAACTATGAACTCATGCAATAAGATCATATTAATTCCCAACAATGTTACAAGACTTTCTTCTAGTGAGTCAAACAACTCTATTAGGAGTATTTAGTTGGGAAAAGAAAGGAATTAAATTTCCACAATCAGTTTCGTAACAGTGCTGAATTAATTCTCACTTATCACAGAGTGATTTTGCACTAGCAATTTTTTGCCTTCAATGCTATTTTGAGAGATTATTTTTATGCCAGCATAAACCACTAATATTTCAGCATTTCTCTTCACTACCTGGACTTACTAAATACCATGTCTCATAAAACAGGGATTTAAATCTTCCCAGAATAAATGCATTTTATTTCTTGCAATGCCCCCTCCGTCCCCACCCAAGGTTTCTACTATAAATGGCTGGTTATAGCCCAATCAAGAGCATAAAAGCAATTGAATAAATAAAACTATGAAGTAAGTGTAAAATATTAGTGTCCAGACATGCAAGATATATGCAGGTTCTATGAAACTTCCACAGCTGTATGGGCCTGGAATTCATGCAGTGCCACAGGTTTAACAGGACCAATAAGAGTTTTATTTGCTTAATAAATTACATTCAAAAGCACAATAGTTCGGGCTTTTAGCTGTAAAATTGCCAAATATTGTCAATGACTGCTCTCTGGTTATAAATAGTAAAATAATGTACAACTCATTAGATTTTTGATTCCCTATGCAATTCTTTGTAACCATTACTCAGAAACATAAAAAGTGACTCTACATGACATTTTATAGAGGTTATAAATTGCTATGAGGAGATGACATGGGATAAATTTGTAGGCAGGGTGAAAGGGACTCAGCCAAGCCAAATGTGTAAATTAAGAGTTTGGGCAAAGTGTGGGACTATATGGAACAATACTGAAATCATAAAGATAGACGGATAAGGATTAACTGCAGCAAAAAGAGGTTTACACTGATGGAAAAAACACTAATAGACCTCTTCACTGATGAGAGATGTTAGCTCTGCCTGGTAGTATGCAAAAGCCTTAAAATCAAATCATTTCAAGTAACTTTAATATCCAAAGTAAGATTCATTAAACCTGAAGAAGCATTGTACAATAGTAATTCAATTTAGATGAGCCAAAGTTGCAGGATTTTCTATTTGCTCTTCAAGATGACTTTTGGCAGCTTTACAATACTTTTAGTGGACCATGGGGAAGATGAACGTTCCACTGGACAATATTCCCAGAAAATGAAACAAAACAAGTTCCTCATTTCTTTGTAAGTCAGGGAACTGTTTTTTGGAGTGAGGTTCTTTTTTTTTTTTGTTATTGTTTTGTTTGTTTGTTTGATTTTTTTTTTTTGTTTTTTAAGACACACAGAATGATGCTTTTTTATTATTAATTTACATCCTTAATCAATATATGACAAAATACTCTACTTAAAAATTACCTAGCACAGGAATGCAGGACTCATCACAGTATCTCTTTTTATCATTAGGCAGAGAAATCTTTCCTTCATCACATATCTAAGTCTTCTTAAGTCACACTAACATTGAAGAGGATACTGCATAGCAATTCATGCAATCTTGTGAAATTCAGGGTGCTTTTCACAGGCTAGAATTGCTTCAGCTCCCAGGATGTAATCCTGAGCCCATGATCATTCTCTTACACCCTAATGGTGGTCAAAGCCATTGGTGGCATACCCATGAGGTTCAACAGGAGTAGGATTTCACCTCACAGTTGAGGTACTCAAGTCACTTCCAGTGTCAAATGCTGAGGCTGGTTTATTTGGTTCTTATTGGATATTAAATTGACTTAATGAAATGTGAAGCTTCTCAGAGCAGCAGCTATGTTGTCTCCCATGCTTCTCACAGAGACTTTCAAAAAATAAGTTTTGCTTATTCCACCTGTACAGTACCAAAGACCCCTTTGCTAGGGCTGAAGTTGGCACCTCCTGTGCAAATGACTCCACATCCCTAGTGCTATGTGATAAATGTGCGCCTGAACATCTCGAGAGATATATATATATATGTCGCTGCTGGGACAATATCTAATAAACAGCCCTCCACTAAGAAAGGTGCCAATTCTCTTGGACAAAAACCATGGAAGAAAACTGGAAGACATTTTGACAACCTCTGTCACAATAAAAGCCTTCATCAGCTAATACCACTATAGATGCAATGGTGTAAGAATAAAGCAAGTTAAAGATTTTCGGGAGAAGCAATGGATTTTATGAAGCCAAATCATACAATCTTGCCATGCTCACCCCCAATATTTTCACACATAAAAGCCTTTTTTCAGGTCTTGATCCACTTCAGTCAGTGCAATAAATGGTACTATTCCCTCGCTACAAACAATCCCTCATCTGCAACTTTCAAATACATTTTCTCATGTATTCTCCCCCTCACATAGGGGTAAACTACCTTGTAACACAGAACATATCTCTCTGAAAAATTAACACAGCACAGGAAAAGTGCTCCAGTGCAATCACAGCAGCAGGGTAGTCCAGTGCCACAATATCAGGCTCAATGTCCTGTGTGTAGCCCTGCCATGATTTGACCTTTGACAACTTTCTAACCATTCCCTCTTTCATCTTTTATCTGGCCTGTCTATAACAGATTGACAGTCCTTTGGGGCAGGGTCCACTCACTTCCTACATACTTGTGTAGTGCCTAACAAAAAGGAATCCCAATCTGCTTTTAACACTGTGCAAACACACATCTGAAAATGCAGCTTCTTCCTCTGGGACTTTGCAATCTCAGGGAAGAGACAACACAGAGATACAACAAACAGATGAAAAACACCAAGTTAACTCAGATCTCCTGTCTGCTTTTCAGAGTGGTTTGTCTGAAAAGCAGAAGCTGGCTTGCTTTGCAAAGTATGGCTTTTACCTAATTCTGAAAGCACCCATTAAAACTCTCTGAACTTTCCACCAGTGGTCATTTTTCTACGCTCTTTAACTGAAAATAAACCAACTTTACAGTACAATAAATGGAATCCCTTCTTTGCAAAGTTCTATTGCTTTTAAATATGCATATTAGAACACCAAAACTGAAAATGGGTTATGGCCAGTCTTTTTCTGTTTGAGCAATTGGGTTCCAGTGTTACTTTGTTGAGTGGTTGTTTTCATCTGTTGTCTCTTTAATCTTCTGAGAACAGACTATCCTTCTGTTGCACACATATTGTACACATAGACCAGAGATCCTGGGCTAGGAGATAGGTCCCAAAGCACTACCTAAACATAAAATGAAAAAGGCAACGGTTTATAAACAAGATCAGTGAAATTTCAATTGCCATTCTTGTTCATAT
>WYDI02172142.1:0-95000 GCA_009867235.2 Psittacus erithacus | reverse complement strand
ACTTTAGCTTCCCTTTCATTTTTCTTCTACTTTCAAAACCCTAGCTTCTGGATTTTTCTGGGGGAAGAAGCAAACCAGGGAAAAAAATCCACCAAGTATTGACTCAGGGCTCACATTTCCTCTAGGTATCAGAATACATCTGGTAGTAGCCTGGAAAAGAAGGCTTGTACATCTGCATGAAGACTGAAGCAAGCATCTCTGAGACGTGTCCCCCGTTGAGAAGGATGTTTCCCTGCATGATTCCTCAAATTCATGGCCTAATTTGCTGTTCAGCAGGGAGGGATCTGTATCCAGCTTCAGCTAATGTCTGTTTGTCACAGTTTTCATGTAAGAAGCCAACAGCTTTGGATTTCTGGAGGCGGCCCACATTTCCTCTTCTTCATGTTAAGTTGCTTTTTGGCAAAAGGTCTTATGACATAGCAGTAGACACTGTATTAACTAGACAATTAGCTGAATTCCAGAACTGACTGAGCAGGCAAAAATGAAATGAGAAGCCCTCACCACTAGCAGTGCATTTTGCGAGCTGAGTTGTCCATTAAGCACTGTGGCCACCTGGGCTAAACTGCAAACAGCGCTTACTGCCAGCTGGCCTTGTCATCACTTTCCCTCTGTGGGCCATGGTTCGTGCAGCCAAAGGAACAAACAGATGATAAATTGCAAAAAGAATTAGAGGACCTGTTGTCTCAGCAATTGAATTTTTTCAGATCAAATAAATGGACATTTTTCCCTTTGAAGGAAACAAGGCAGCACATCTGCTTCAACCTAAGAGCAAGAATAACTGGGGAAATCTCACACCCTCAGCATGCATGCATGGTGTGAATGGAAGGGAGTGCACCTATCAATCAAACACAGCTGTCTTTGCCAGGGGTGAGAAGCTCTAATGGCTGGCTCAAGGAGTCTTTTTCTAAATTTGTGCTAGATCTGATACTATTTTAAATAAGACCACTGTGGCCTTGTAAGTTGAGCAGTTTTAAACCTGTTTGGCAACGTCTTCCCCCTCCACCCATGTAGGGTCAGACTCAACAAACCATTTCTGCTTGCCCTTCTCTTTAAAGGTCTCACATGAGTCCTTTGAACTCAGCAGACTATTGTGCTTAAATGCTTTGCTGAACACCAACTGGAACAGCACCAGCTCAGCACCAATACAACCCTTCAAGGGCTGCATGGGGTGTAAGCATACCTTGCTTGCTGACATTATGTTGGACGGACTCCTGGTCATCCCTATGATGAGAAGACACAGGGAAGTAAGAAGATGAGCACCTAATTTTAAAGGCTATATTTTTAAGTGCTTGATTGGTCACTACTCACACTACAACTTACACTGCTGTCAGACTGCTGCTTTTTTTGCCCAGACTTCTTTCTTCAAAAATGATTTGGCAGAAAAGCTTGCAGGATGGAAAGAGACAGAGAGCCAAACTCCTAGAATCCAAATTCCTGAAAGGTGTGTTATGGAATGAAATCTTAGAATAACAAATGAGTGTGGCTGCTTTGGAGATACTTCCCCACAGCTTGAAATGGAGTTGTGGGAATGTCTACGCTTGTACTCAAGCTGTTTGCATGTACATTTAGTAGAACTCTAATATTCATCACTCAGCAGAAATTGGGCTGATATTAAAGCAAATATTTCAAGAGAAGATTTATGCCCAAATCTGCTTCTACTTAAATTGTTTCTAAAATATGAGTTCATTCACCATGTGCCTTAGGCAAGAACCAAAATGAAACAGCTGGCGCATGGACCAGAGAAGAGAATCGCATGCTCGATGGGATGTGCTGCATCAGTACTCTTTTACATATGACTCTGCACTAGTGAGTGTTTTGCCACAGACCTGACACCAGTGGTGTAAAATCAGGTTGATTCTGCTCCTCTGATTTGATTAGAAGGTGAGACGGGAGGCCAGAGAGCACATGAAGAAGGTGCCACCATCAGCCCCTCCTGCCGCTGGAGCACAGCAAAGAATTCAAGCCAGAAAGATCCATGCACATTGCGAAATGACAGACTTGCTCATGCTTCCAGCTGAAATTGATGTGAATGATTTCATCCCCAACAAGGCTTGTTCACTCAAAACGAGAAGAAATCACCTCATAACTCCCTTGCAGTGATGAGATTTACAAAAGAGACATAAAACATGCATATGGTGCCAGGTTCTTATTCATTTAAGTAGGACTTAAGCCCTGCAAATGGTCCCAGTAAGTTCATGGGGCCGCTCACAGAGCAAGGCACACCATGGAATAAGGAACTTGTGTTACTTCTTGCCTTAAATTATCTTGCACTGTTTAATTATGCACAGCACTGGTAAATTACTGGCCAATTCATCAGATGTGCATGCCTTTCTACTATCTTTTATAATTATTCTCCTCATAACATCCACCACCAACAAAGTTTTTCCAGGTTACAAGTTAACCACCTGCTGAGTGACCAAAATGCTGGCCCAAAACTTCAAACACATTCCATTACTTTCATATGTGAGTAATTTTGTGCTCAGGAATAGTGTCACATGAGTCATAATACCCTTTGAATTCACTGTCTGAAGGATCAGAGCCCAGAAGTATCCTCAAGTTCAACAGTTGCCATGTTTTCCTCTCAAAGAAAAAAAGAAAGAATGGGCTGCCTGTTTGCCTTTTTCATGAAAATGGCCAGAAATATCGTTTTTTTTACATTTGACATGTAAGTCATAGCTAGAAAAATTAACCTTGTACTGGGAAAAATTCCCCCTTGTTTATATGGATAAAAAGTCTTCACAAAGAGCAAATTTGATTGCTTTCCTTTAGCAACATAAAACTCAACTCAGTTTCACATATTAACACAGAAACAATTTTTCAAAGTAATTCAGGCAAGCATTTAACTTATAATTTATAAGTTATTTTGGCATTCTAATGGGGAAACTTTAATACAGTCATGATATAAAATGCTGGAAAATCAGCACTATGCATGCCTGTAACAACATTTATTTATTTATTTCCTGTAACTTATTTGAAAAATTGGAATAGATTTTACCTTAGCTAAAGGGTTACTCTGCCAGCAAGTATCTTCTCTAAACACATAAATATTCGGTGTTATTTCCAGGCCCTTACTGATACAAGTTGTACTGCAAATTTCAGAGCAGTAGTGAGAAACAAAATTCATGGGGAAAAAAAAAAAATAAATTAGTATTGTTCCTGTGAGAAACCCATTCCAGCATGACCTGCCCTGGCTCTGATTCAAGTAAGTCTTCAAACATGCAGTTAAGTATAAGCACAGATGTAGATAGGAGAGGAGTAGGCTACCCCAAGAGAAATAAGTAAACTTCACATTGCCCGAAATTAGAAACGTGCAGACTCCCTTCACCTGCATTTGCCCTCATCTACACCACTGCAAATACAGAAGCTGGCTACCTGGGCCTCTAAGCCAGCTTCATCTCCATAAACCAGACGGCCAAGTTGGCCAGGAGACCATCTTAAGAAAGCCTCAATGTTTAGTGACGCAGTCATAAGGACAGTCTGTGCTACAGAAACCACATGCTATTTTAGCCAAAATGACTACACAGCAGCCATCCCTTGCAAGGGTTATGCTGTTACCTAGAACAAAGTTGACTTAGAAGTCCATGAGCCACAAATTCTTTTTAATAGCTCCTTAACAAGTAGCAATAACAATACTAATAGTTATAATTAACTTAGTTACAGAAGCAAAGCAGTCTCCTAAATCAATCATCTGGAATCTCACTGCTTAGTTCAAATAGATTTGGACTTCAAAGAGAGAGAGGTTGAAAAAAATCTGGTCCTTTGCAATGTGTAATACGTTGAACCAAAACAGTTTTGCTTAAAGATTTGTTTTCCTCTCTTTCACCACAAAATGCTCAACACAGCTTGGCAAAAGGAAGATTTCCCTGCCTAAGATAATGACTTGTTATTCAGACCTTCTGAGCTAAGTTGCAAGTGGGCCTGCCAGGGATGAGAAAATATATTGCTAATCCTAATGGCGTTGAAACAATTATTTACTTTCCAAACTTCAATTAATTTAATATTTCAAGAGATACACTCTTCTAAATTCAACACAAAATAAATGTATTTGAGTAATGGTCCCTGTATAGTGGCTGAAGTCCCTGTAAGAGACAATGTGCTTCAGAGAGAAGCTATGGTCTACCCTGATACTTGCAATTGAAACAATATCCAAAACCCATGACAACTACAGATGAAAATTCATTACAGACATTTTATCTGTAGTATAAATGCATAACTTTTTCTGCTCATTTTGGGACAGAAAATGCTCTTACAAGCCAACATTTACCAACAGTCCCAGCAGGCACATGTAATCGACACTAATACGCAGCTGGGCCATCAGCTTCAGGTCTGAAGTGGGTGACGTTACCATCCAGTGGATGCTTCCACAGCAGGCCAGAGGTTCAAATTGGGCACTGACTGATAGCTAGACAGTTGTATGAGACAGACACACTAGACGTTGTTTACAATGACGCTGGCAAACACTGACCTGAACATACCCCAGGTTCTAGAGGAGGCACAAGCAAGGAGGTTTGAAGTCATGCTTGTGGTAAAGCTGGAAAAAAGACAGCATACCAAATGCTTCCTGTTTCTCACAGCATCTGTCTCCGAGGCAGAATTCACCTTCATGTTAACCAGTGTACCCTTAACAGGGTGAATGAAAAGGTTGCTATCATGCACTCCAGATGTAACATGCCAATTCTGTGATGCAAGCCAAACTGACTTTTTAAGAAATACCTATCTAGCATTCTTTCCCTTAAAGCTCTTCCAAAAGAAAAAAAACTTCTGATCAAATTTAACAGTAAGCTGTAGGTACTCTTTACCTAAAACAGAAACTAAGATGTATTTGGAAATAACACTTTTTTTTTTTTTGTCTAGGCATAGCATTTTAATGCTGCCAGTTCCAAGGGTTTTTCTAAATAAAATTATTGCTCTACACAGCCTACTTGAATGGGACAGCCTCTGAAGTTCATACACATGTCTGGTTTTTAATCAGCGCATTGCTGGATCAATTTTATGTGTTTAATGCTGGTTACATTCAATGCTACTTTTTCTTGTCTTCTAAGGCAGATTACAGGTCTATATTGGGCAAATAGAGACAAGAACATGACTTCATAGGTGACTAGCAGGCTAAATTAACAGATGAGAGATGATAGCAGAATTTACTATCAATTGATTATCAAATTAATTCAAGCTGTCTGTCTTGTCCCAAAATTCAGATTTTGTGAGGCTTAGAATTAAACTTTACATTAAATGTATCTTCAAATAAATAGCTATAGTACTCTAGTACCCCTCCAGCTACCTCCAGTCCAGGCACTGTACCCTATACAACCTTCCTGGTTATGAGCTGCACCATCAATGCCCAAGTTAAAGCTTTATCAGTTGCTTCCAGCAAATGTCCTACACATAACGCCTACATGCAATTTTAATTCCCTCAAAACTATTTACAAACTGCAGTTTTTAACAACATTTTAGGCGGAATGACAGAGCCTCCCGTTGTGCTCCAGACCCCAGGCTTGCTCTCACGTTACATGATCCATTAACACTTGTAGCAGATAATAATGACTTTAAAAGAAAAATAGTTCACCCATATAGATGAGCATGTAACTGTTCTACACAAAATGCAACAGTACCAAGTACCTGTGATTTAAGACTTGATTTTCATCTTAGCAACAAGCAATGGAAGAAGAAAGTATGCTCAGATCAAGCTGCGCAAGAACTTTTTTCCCACTTTGGTCTCAGTGGATGAAGAGAGATTTTTGTGTCCACCTAGGAAATTTCCTTCTTTGCAGACATGTGCAAATACTTCTGACGATTGTCTTGTAGATACTACTCTGTCATCATCTCCTTCATTTATTGTTTGTCTGCACCTATTTATGTTTTTGCTTCTTGATTGTAAACTTTCTGGACTGTGTTTGTCCTTTTGTACTGAGTTTAATAGTGCTAATAATGTAATTCTGGTCCAGGAACAGGTTCCCAAAACAATTGCAAAACAAATAATAAATTAGGCTAACTAACTGGAATAGTGATCTGAACACAGTTACATTCATGTCCGTGATACATGCTGCAAAATGAGAAGAAGTGTTACTTGACCATTCTTCACACTAAATAATTTCTCTAGCCTCCACGAAAAATGAATCAACTTGGTGTCTCAGAAACCTGAGTGATCACCCAGATTATGCAGGAAAAACCCAGATTAAATACTTTGAAAGCAAAAAATTTTGCAGTTCACAGAAAAATAAAAAATCTGAATGGAAGGGGCCTTTTGACGCACAACCATGCTTTTCAAAAATGCATGTCCTGGGGGATGACCAATATTACATTGTTCCCAATAAAGCCAAACTTTACACATAGTCAGAATGCAGTGGATCAGACAAAATGGTGATAAGGCTGGTAACAGCCGTAGTGGGAACTTGATGATCAGACTAGAAAAATAGATGTGGCAGTAGGAAGGACAGAGGGGGGATGTGGAGAAGGTACAGCAGGAAAAGAACTACATATTTTTGAAAAAAACAACAAAACTCAGACTTCATAGACTATGAGAGACTTCGTGAGAAAGTAAAAGAGGTAATTGTCCACATTCCAAACATTTTGATATATAAACTGCACAGCCATCGTCCATGAATAGCCCAGCTGTTAACAATTTTTTTTCCAAGATAATAATCAAGCTTCATGCCAAGCAACTTTTCTTCAAGTGAATGATATTTTGAAAGTCTGGTCAAAACATAGCTGTGACATAATAAGTTTTTAAAGAGAGCAAGTGACTGAAAAGATCCTAGTCTGGGTTTGAAAAAAGACTCAGTTTATAACCCAATTAGGAAGAAAGCACTTTCAGGCTTTTACACTAGTGGAATTCTCAGAGAGTCTCCCAAAAAAGCCAGTCCTGCATGCACATCTGTTTCCAGTGTGATGCTGGTATGCAAACTATTGTCTATTGGAAGTGTGTTGTGGTAACGTTTGCCAGGGTTAAAGACTGGGTCAATTTGATCAAGAAGCTAAAATTAGCTTCTGTGTGTTTTCCTGAAAAGGAAGAAAAAAAAAAAAAAGAAAAAAGAAAAAAAGAAAAGAAATACTGTAAAGCTCTTTGTTTTCCTTTAAGTCTTGTTCTCAGATTTCTGTTTGGCTATGTGAACTACCATAAAGCAGACAGTTCCAAAACCTACTTCTTCCTTACTTGTTCTTTTTAATTGATGTAACAGCAACAGTAGCCATTAGCTTCTACAGAACTGAACAGTCTGATTTCATATTTCATTCATCTCAAGAGTTTAAAACTCACTAAAGCACTCAAAATCCCTACAGTAAGATACAGTCAAGGAAAAAATTTGTCTAGTGAAATCAAATCAGAATAATTTTAGCTGCAAATAGCGTTTTGAAAAAAAAACCTTTTACATTTCTTACAATGATAAAATTGAGTGTCTCTGGAAATGTTTTAGTGTTTTGCCTTTTAGTTACATGCACCTTTAAGTACCCATTAGTATCTGCTGCATTACATAGGAATATTTTTATGTCGATTTTCATAAGAAACAACAGCTAATTTATCCTTAAAGCACTTAATTAAAGGAAACTTCTTAATATGGAAATATTTACTAAATTAAATGCTGGTAATATCATGTTTGTTTATGAAAGGTTTTAATTAAAAGTATTTAAATTACTTGAAGATGGAAAAAATTCTATTGAAAGAAAAAAAAATCCCATACTAAAACTGTACCTGTCAGAGATCATTGGGCTCAATCTTTACTGACCTCAGAATAGTAGGTTTAGTTTGGGAAGAAGATCCTGTTTCTTCACCTCACCCCCTCATCCCATCCCATCCCTACTTCCCCCACAGAAAAAAAAAGAAGGAAAAATAATCTTCACACATTTACTCACACACACTCTCTAAGTGAGACTGCTACAACAAAGGCAATTGAAATGTTCATTTTAAAGCATTATAAAGGCAAAGATGTAAGGATGAGAACATAGAATAGACTAAAACAAATCCAGTGAAAAAGTGAGCAAAACACTGATCCTGCAAATGTCATCACATGAATAGTTAAATAACTGAATAATCCCAAGAACTCTAGTGGGAGCTACTTAAATTATGTAAATGTTTGGTGCATTAATGCACAGAGTATAAGAGTTAAAAGTTACTGTAAATACTTGTTTATTGGTTGGAATTTCTGCAAATTAGGATACAAAAAAACTTGATTCTCTAGGACTTGCCATTTTAAAGCAATTGCTCTTTAAACTGTCTTGAATTTTTTCAATATTCACAGCCAAAACCACCCAGGATATCAGATTTACACCATCAGAAAAACCATTATTACATTTGCCCTGGGAAGTAAAGGAATTACTGGAAATGTCTTTAATTTTAGCCACACTGTACAAAGCAGCCTGAGACCAATATTGTTTCTTTGCTGTGGAGTCTCTTCTATCCACAAACATTTCCCTTCTTTCACTAATGACTAGCTAATCTTTTAACATTTAAAAACTCAGAGGTTCTCATAAGGCAGCATGGAATAACGTATTTCTGATAAGTGGCAATTTTAGAACTCATTTGCTTACTTAGCATTAAAATGGCAAAATTATGAAAACATTATCTTGACCTACTGTCAGTGTTAACAGGTCACCTTGAATTTAGTGAATATGTTTTCTGTGTAATCAGCTATAGATGCAGGACCAAACTGAAGTCAGCTGAGCAGGAGAGGGGTCTTTTTGAAAATTGTACGCTTATTAACAGGCCTTTGATTGTCTTTGGTTTTGCATTAACTGTGCATGGGGGGCTACCTCTGATGTTTCCAGTACAAACTTATCCTCACCCCCCGAAAAAATTTCCATAAAATTTCTGATAGCCATTCAAAATTTTCAGGAAGTCTGCCTTTTAAGGACAAAGAAAGCTTAATAGGCAAGAACTTAAGATCTGTATTTTCTGGCTTTTCAAACTGTATTCACTATATTTTCCTGTTTTTTAATTTTTTACTCTACTGATATCTAAATCTAGTGTAGGGATGTGATACACTATGTTAGCTTCACCATCCTTGAAAAGAGAATTAAAAAAAAACCCATCAAAACCACACTGGAATACTTCGGTATGTGTATTCCAATAAACCGGACTGAGAAAAGTTTACTGGTATCAGAGATAAGGATTCCACATCTGATATCACATTTCTATTTCTCCCTCCACCTCCCAAGAACAAACAATAGCTTAATTTTCTGTACAAGTCTTTTTGTGGTATTTTATAGCATACCTCCCTCATAGACACCAGTTATACTCTCTGGAGGTGATCACATAAAGACACAATATTCTTAGTAAAATCAAAGGCCACTTGCTTAAGGGCTTGAAGCATCTGGCTCTACATGAAATGCTTTCATGCGGAGTTTTCCCATGGGTTCGCTGGGCCACAGACTGTAGCTGAGGGGAACTTCTGTTTGGGAAACAGAAATACAGCAGCTTTCTGCTGTCCTGGGAATGTTCACCATGTCCCTGGTTTTATTGGAGATGAGCATATGAAAGTTAAGAGAGGCTGAGGAATTCTGCACTACAGCATGTTTAACTATATACAAATGTCTGTCCAGAAATATAGCAACATCTTTCAATTTCCCCAATCAAGATACACTTCAAGCAAGAGATGAACTTTATTTGTCCTTTCTGTGCCTGGGCCTGGCTCAGGAAAAAATCCTGAGAAATGTTATGTGTAAGACCAGCAACCTTTAGAGCTGCTTTTAGGAAGAGTCCATCTTTATTGAGATGAAAACAGGGTATAGCACTGATGGACAACAGGAAATCAAATGCACTCCTTCACAGCTGGGAATGAGTTTGCGTACATGAGTGATGCACATCCCCATTTTCCAACGCAGTGTATGTAACTTTATCTGTCTGCCTCCAACTGGGGTAAGGAAATTAAGGGACTTGCCTGTTTCTTCCACTGATGTCATCACTTCAGGTAATCTCAAGACCTTTACTAGTTTCCTCCACGGGCTGAAATCACACCCTGGGAAAGATAACAGAGACATCCACAGACAGCCAGAACTCTCCCCTGTTGCTTGGACAGAGCATCATCCAGGTGCTGCAATCACACAGCCAAAACAATGCAGTGGGCTTCATGGATTTAAATAATATGGTTTGGGTTGGAAGGGACCTTAAGATCATCTAGTTCCAACCTTCCTGTCATGGGCAGGGACACCTCACACTAGACCATATCACCCAAGGCCCTGCCCAACCTGGCCTTGAACACCGCCAGGGATGGAGCATTTACCAATTCTCTGGGCAAACTGCTCCAGTGCCTCATCACGCTCACAGTAAAGAACTTTGTAAAGAACTTCCTGATATCTGACTTGAACTTTCCCTGTTTAAGTTTAAACCCATTACCCCTGTTCTATTCCTACAGTCCCTGATGAAAGGTCCCTCTCCAGCATCCCTGTAGGCCCCCTTCAGATATTGGAAGGCTGCTATGAGGTCTCCACACAGCCTTCTCTTCTCCAGGCTGAACAGCTCTAACTTTCTCAGCCTATCTTCATACAGGAGGTGCTCCAGCCCCCTGATCATCCTCTGGACTTGTTCCAACAGCTCCATGTCCTTCTTATACTGAAGACACCAGAACTATACACAGTACTTCAAGTGGGGTTTCATGAAAGCAGAATAGAAGGGCAGGATCACCTCCTTTGACCTGCTGGTCACGCTCCTTTTGATGCAGCCCAGGATAGGGTTGGCTTTCTGGGCTGCGAGTGTACACTGCCGGCTCATGTTCAATTTCTCATCAACCAACACTCCCAAGTCCTTCTCTGCAGCAGCAATTCATGGAGCTGGCTCTCAGGTGCTTTCTGGGTGTATACTCTGCAGTTCATCTGTCTTGAGAAGTATACTACCCAATGAGTTTCAAAGACTCACCATGACCTTTATGAAGCTTTTTCAGGACCAGCTTTTCTTCTAGATGCCACAAACCAGGTAGTTGGACAGTCAAGGCATAATTACCATTTGTGACTATGATTTTTGTTGGGAAGTAAAAAGAAACTTTAAAACAAAACCAAACCCTTTGCTACTGCTTCCAACTGTATTAGGCTGCCTCAGGAAAGCTTATCTATACATACAGACCTTGTCTAAGCTTAAGGTAATGTTTTAACTAATGAGACATGCCCTTATCCTTTGTCTTGCGTTTCATTATACATTTCCCTCTTTTTCAGCTACTGAAGAGTGTGCAGCCATTATTTGCTTTGGATAAGATATCTTCTTATTACGCATTTCTTATTGTGCACATTGCCCTGTTATTAAAGTAATTTGAAACATCCACATGCAGAGTAACAGAGTAACAGGGGAAATCTCAGTCCGTTGCCTCATCCTATGGGCACAGTTGTGTTCTCATTATTCAAGATGACTATTATGTTAACACAGAAATATTCTTGTTCAAGTGAAACTCAGTATTTTTTCTTAAAAAAGGCATGCTATTAAAAGACAACATTTTAAGAGCAGTTTATGTACAAAGACTAAAAGGAAGGGGGGAGGGGAAGTTTGCTAAATTAGGTTTTGTTGTATTTAGCTGAAGTAAATCTCAGTGGAGCATCAAAGGAAAAGCTAAAGTAAAACTTGCTAAGGAAGAAAAGTTAACATTTTCTATCTCCACAGCCACAATACAGATCACCCATTTATACAGTAAGGTGTGCAGGCCACACAAGGAAGGAAGCCTTCAACTACCAAAGATCATTAGCAGCAATGAGGGAGGCCGCCATCAGTTGCTTTGGACTCATTTCTCTGGACACTCATACAAAGGACGGAAAATTATTGGCGCCGCTGGGCCTCTGCCCAGGTCATCCTACAGCTGAACACATGAAATGTTATGCCATGAGAATGAATACCCTGGAAGAAGCTGAGGGGTGGTTTGAGCCCCTGCATACATTAATCACCCTGAATGTGGCCTCATGCTGGGATTCACAGCCAAGGCACCAGCAAGGTTGACTCCTCTGAGAAGGGGAGGTGTCAGAATAATATTAAAAGCATCATATGTCCTCCCTTTCCCTGGTATGGAAAGCTCATCTAGGAGGTGTCAGGATAAAACATGAGAGCTGCAGTTGTACTTAGAGACATGAAGGAGTGATTCACTGTTTCATGGCACAAGTGGAGGAGGCTGCAATAAAAACTTTTACAAGGCGAGATCTAAACCCTGAACGCAGCACAGGATTACAAAGCCTTTTTTGTCTTCTCTCAGTTTTTTTTTTCTCTCTCTCTCTCCCCGAGAGCTGAGTGTGCTGTAATTAAACTGTAAATTTCTTGAAATGAAAGCACAAACTATTAGGTTCCTGACACACCTGCTTTATGAAAGTTACTGACATGCATTTTTGTTGACCTATACTCTTAAAGAAGGAATCCAAACAACTTAAACAGAAGTATGCTGCAAACTGCTACCCATGAATGGCCATCTTTTAATAATTAAGGAAGATAATACAAAAGATGGAATGAAGGAGACAAGACATAGTAGCATCTCCTTCATGTCTCCTTGGAAGAAAACAGCCAACAACCAAACCCTTGGTAAATATGCACTCCTGAGGAAAAAATAATCAGTTAAATTTTATAAATATTAAAGTATAACTGTGCTGATAGATTAACTCTTTACAAATATATGCAAATTAGCATTTCCTGTCTGATATATTTTTTTGGAAGGCACTAATAATGGTAAGATCTCTGATAGTATCGCTCAAAATTTAATAGGTCAAGGCAGAAATACATCTGTCTGACAAGACCTGATGAGCCAATAACACATTAATATTTCACATAAACATTCTACTCATTCAGGAATTAAGACATTTAATGACAGCTAAAAATCAGAGGAAATAATCACAAAATGACAAATTACACAATTAAAGCAATAATTTTCTACAGAAAAACGGAAGAACCAGGAAAGGAAAAATCCTATTCCTGTGACCTGAACACGCTCACTCCTCCAGTGACAAATTCAGGATTATTTCTTATATCTGTTGTTAAAGCAATACCAAATTTCAAACAATTCTCTGTCTTGCCCAAATCGAATAGAAATTTAACATGAAGCCTGATCTAACCCACTTAAAACCCAAAGCTAAAATGTACCAAGATTCTACTTAGAGCACTCTAGTATAAGTGGGAATATTTTTTATTGCAAAAGAATACTGCTTTTAGGACTGCAGAGAGGTAGAACCAAATTGTACCATTCTGTACTTCACTGAGCTGAAGAATAGCTTAGGGTGTTCTACAGTGTTCATTACGGTTTAAAAAAGAAAAAAAGTTCATATTCAGCATTTGCTGCATGTGCACCGTGCTCTCCAAGATATGTACTGTATCTACTTCTGGCTTTACTGCCATGTCACTCGGACAAATAGAATATCCTCTCTTGTATAAGATGCTCCTACATCTGTTTTCTCTGCTCAGATAACATTCCAACATTTTGGCCACAAACAATTATGTCTTTTTTTTTTCTTCACATAATATCACAGAGATTTAGAAATATAATTCTGTACCTAAGTGCTGAAACAAAGTCAGGCCCTTGAAAAATAAACTTGTTTATTGTGGAAGTTGGGAAGGATCACTATAAGCTTGCCTTGTTTCTCTGTTCTTTCCCCAAGCTTTCATTATTGGCCAATGACAGGGTGTTTAGCAAGATGAAATTCTGGTTTGAGCCAGCATGGCAGTTCCTATGAATAGTTAATACACTGTTGAAAGTTCAGTATTTTCATACTAGTTACTCTCAAGAATTCCTTGCAGTCCTCTGTGATGGCACGTTTCCCTAATCCCTCTCATTTCATCTGTAGACCAGCTGGAGTCTTAACCTGATATATCCCGGGTCTGATGTTTCTTTAGCATATGTATAAACTGACTCATACACAAGACTTTGGCTATTTTAATTCACCTTTCTGTATTCTCCCTCTGGGTAGGAAAGCATTGGCACTTCATGTCTGTCACTCTGCTGGTCTTTGTTCAAGCAGGTTTCCAGAAGAATGCTCTGGAAGCCAAATGACTTTCTTTGACCAGTGGGTCTTGTTCCTACCTCTCAATAGAAAACACACTCTCTGACTTTTTGTATTTCCTTCCTGTTTCCACTTAGTGTTTTTAGTAAGAACATTCCAACCTTTTCAAACTGTCACTTGCTGTGGTGCCAGGACCAAGAAGAGCAAAGCACAGAAACCTGGCTGATGAGTAAAGATTAATGAGTCCCAGCTGAACTCCCCTAGAAAGAGAACACTGCTTTGGGTGATTTAGGACACCTGCTGCCCTAAAGTCCAAAATCTGTTTCCAGCAACTGTATAAGGACCCAGACTCAGCTGGGTCACCCAGACTCAGTCTTCATCTCACATCTAAACAGGAATTAATCACCCTGCAACAACAAAGAGGAACAGAGCACAAGGAAAGCCTGAGACAAATAAGACTTTCAACAAAAGTGAGAAAATTCAAAAGGAGAGATTGAAGTGGTATGGATTTCAGGTTTGACATCCTGACAGAAAGAACAGGCAATTCTAAAATCACTTAGTCCTTTTTAAAGATAGGATAGATGCACTGAAACATTTTCAGATTTCCGAGTCTCTTTGGGTGTGATTTCTCTTTCCCAACTTTCTTTGCTTTGTCCCTGAGGACTTTTAAAGGCTGAAGAACTGTCCTTGAATATATGACCGAGCTTGAAATGACAAAGAGTTTCAGAAGAGGGTCTTGGCCTCAAGAAGTTTGCAGCTGGAGTTTGGCAGCCATCGGACCATAACATGCTACATCTGTTGAAGAAAGTTTTCAAATTAATAGATACAGAAATGGTAGTATGGAAAAAAAAAAAGCAAAGCTAATGTAATACTGATCATCTGGCCTCTACATGATGACAGTATTATGTATTTTATGTTTACGAGCCATACAAATATTATTACCTATTTTAAAGCATGCTAAAAAATAAAAGTAAATACACTATGATGGTGACAGTTTATTGTCTGCAGGTGCACAGTGCTGGAGGGTCTGGATCTCTGGATTAACAAATGACAGCACTGGCAGGCAAAGACAGCTGTCAGTCATCTTGCCTAAACTAGAGAAGTATCTTGGAAGTGATGCAACAAAGATGATGCAACAACCAGAACTCAAATGCACAGGTGCAAACTGAAGAGTAGATGCACAGGAATCCAAAACTCAAGGAAAAGTCTTAAAAGATAAATATTTTTTTTTGGTCATCCTTGAAAGGATTGAGCCACAGGAAATGCAGCTGCTCAGCCTGGTATTGTCCAAATCTTGTGTAAGGTATCAGGTTACAGTCAGAAATTACTAGTCAAGTGGCAAGTACAGGCTGTGCTGTCACAGCCTAGAAAGGTGTGATTGTCCCACAGCTGATGGAACTTCCATGAAGTATGGAGACTAGCAATTCTCCCTGTGAAATCCACTCATTGATCCCATGAGCAACAGCACTAATAATGCCCATCTTGTCACAGATTTTTATTTTTTCATTTCCTTCCCCATCTCAGCTGCTCCTTCACGCTTCCAACAGCTCCTGCTCATTTTACATTCCCTATAGCACCTCCCCAAGCATAAGACAGCCTCTGCTAGAGCCAGGTGAGAGCATAGCTGTATGGTGCCCAATCAGGCAACTCCTGTTAAACAGAATGGACAATAGCAAAATTGTACTTACCATTCCCTTAGTGGGGCATTAATTTCAGTTCCTCTCCCTTTCCCAGAGACTGATTTTCAGACTTAAAGAAAATTAATTACCTTTGAGACTCTCATTTCAAATTGTCTAGCAGGTTCAAAAGCCCTGGGGAAGAGGAAGGTACAGAAAAAGTGTGACTGCCTAAATGTTGTTTCCTTAGGAAACCTGTCAAAAAACACATTCAAATGAGAAACACCAACTGTAGGCTTCTTCTGGTCTGGTCCCTTAATCAGCAAACATTAATACTTGTGTGGAAACAGAGGGGAGTATAATGAAATTAATTTCCAGGGAAGGTTTTTCCCTATAAGATATCACTACTGTTCTCTGCTTCTTTGATGAGCATCAGCATCATGACGTGATGCAAAAAGGTCTCTCTTGGAAAAGATTTACAGTAAGAAAACACGCTGTCAAAACAGCTGCAAGGGTTGACCAGGGTGAGAAATTACTTTCTTGTTCCTTTCTGTAACATTAAGCCTTTCCCACTTTACACAGATATGAACATAAACCTCTTGAACTTGGGAGAGGGAAGGCAAAACAAAATAGTGCCCCCAGGAGAGAATCTATTTTAGAACCACCTCTTGCCCAGCTTGTAGAAAGCCCTCACCTATCTCTTAAATCCCTAGTCCATTGAAAACACATCAGGGGCTTGAAACCTAGCTCTTCAGATGTGTCCTTTTAGTATCTTAGTCGTTATTCTCAGGCTGTCCCGTGTACATTTTTTGTTTGACTTGTGATACTTTTATATAAACATTTTCCTCCCTTTTGAAGCAAAGAGCATACAGCTCTACAGACCACAGACCAGAAGTTTCAGGTGGCATATGAGAGAACAGGGTTAAGTCACTGCTTGCAAAATGATTCCTGTGGAATAGAATGGTAAATACCTATTTTAGAATATCCAGCAGTATGGTAAAACACACTGCTGTAATGTGGGCCTGAACTTTGATTAGTCATTGATCTAAAACTGGCAGTGCTGGTGGAGGTAATGACAACATGAACCTGTTTTTTTGACCACCACTGAAATTTGTATGCTCCACCAAACATACCATTCCTGTTTTTTTGACCACCATTGAAATTTGTATGCTCCACCAAACATACCATTTTAACAAAGCAATATTTTTTATTTTTTTATTTTCATGGGATAAAATATTTAATTAGAAAAAATCCCAAACCAATCTAGTCATTGGGAAGCGGAACATAAATCAATGCCTCCTCACCCTAGGGAATATGGGTAACACTTGTCCAGTTCTCCCATGATCCTTAGGGCAGTGTTAAAGGAAAAAGTGAAAGATGTAGTTTGCTTCCTCTGGGGTTGAGTGCTGTACTAGTAGCACACCACTGTTCTGGCTCCAAATTTAAATTACTATTTAAGTAAATTAGAGACATTAAAAATAAACATTAGAAGTTAGAGATTAACCACATCAGTTTATCAGGTCATGAACAAGACCGTGTGCCATTTTTGCTCTAACAGGAATGCACCCATTGGATTATTTAGTTTCAATGCACACCGAAACCACAAACAGATTTGCCATCAAACACCCACTCTGAACCAACAAAAATAATAGTCTTCTTTCACTGACCTAAAATAATGGGAGAAGAGTTGATTCAAGGCAGAGCCAGAGAAAGTGGAGTCATTAAAGTCCTTGTATAAATGCATGTTTTTCACTAAACTTTGTACATTTCATCTTTTTTCTCCCATAAATTTCTATTGATGTTACGTGTAAACCCCCTCATTTTCACTTATTCTGCTGCAGCCATGCTTTAGTTCAGAATGGAAGACACCTAAATTACATAAATCTCCAGTACAAGGTAATGTTTTTTGTGCAAAGTAAGAGCTGTCATGAAAAAAGTAATGAAGAAGAATAGCTTGTACAGAGGCCTCTAATACTATCCAGCTGCTGCTATATGGGACTTGCTGATAAGACTTTGTTTTAACTTTACAATAGAGAAAGTTTGGGAAAGGTTAAAAATCAAAATACAGGAAGTAAAACTCTTTATACTTCATCTGTTACATTTCCTCTTCAGTAGCATTTATTTTCTTACATAATTTAGTTTTCCACAAAGAACATGTATGCGTGCCTTTTTTTAATCTTTTTTGGTTTTTTTTTAATAAAAAGAGAAGCAGCATTTTAAGTTGTGCTTTTTAGGTGCACATTTTTAGGCAGCATTCCCTTTTTAATTGGGAGATTTAAAGGAAAGGATTGTGAAATAACAGAGTAACCCAAAAACTCCATCAGAGTTACAAAAAGCACAGTATGATTCAGAATTACGCGTTTGGGATACTCTAATCATGGTGTCACTGCTAACAACCTCTACCTTCCATCACATTTTTAAAAGCAGCTAGTTCATTCTAAAACTAAAAAAAAAAAAAAAGAAAAAAGAAAAAAAGAAAAAAGCCAGGAATGTGCAAGTAAAGCGCCATTATAATGCTTATTACTTTTTATTTTTAGGCACCAACCACTGAGATCATACTGTTAAAAGACATTTTACCAACAACCATGCTGACAGTTAAATTCACAAATCAATTCTTCCATGGATCTATATAGATAAGTTTTAAAAACAGGTCTGAAAAATAAGCACAGATGTCAAAACAGGATAAGAAGGATAAACTCAGCCTTTCAGTTTTACAAATGAAATGCTTTCTTTTCAATGTTAAGATGCAAACACAGTTATAATGGTGCCCAGCCCCAAAAAATAGGATGACCTCAATTAGAATCAGACTCCAAACAAAAGTGAAACCAAGTATATTATTTTTGTTTCCAAGAGGGGGAAAAAAAATCAGCAAAAACTGAAAACAAAAAAAATGCCCCCAGAGAGAACTTGTAATGTCAGTATTTCAGTGACTATATCATGAATGGTTGGCATGCTGTAGTAAGTCTAAAATTAACCATCTCTTCAAGTGGCTCACCCTATGTAGCAGTGATAAATATATATCCCCCCCCCTTTTTTTTTTTTAATTTAGAGCTCATATAAGAGAGGCCAAAAGAGGTAGTTTTATCCTAATTGTCAAACATGAAGCAGGCTGATAGCAATTACCCTAGAGCAATGAGAAGCTCCATTCTTCCCTTGCAGTGCACGTGTGGCATCTCATTAAGTTAAATATGTAGGCTGAGGGAGGGCAAACCCCCAAGGAAAAGAGCAAACTACACTCCAAAAAGGCTAGCATGCAAACCCCTTCACATATTGGGACCATTTACTAGTAGGCCAAACTAACCTGTTGATACTATCCTTTTAAGTGTTTTTATTAACCTTGATGATAGTCAAGACATATTTCCAAATACTGAAGTCAACGCCAGTAATCTCTGAATCAAGCGCTACTAACATCTCCCTGGGGAGAAGTGGGGAAAATGCTGTTGTAAATATTCCTAATGGTAAACCTCTGCTAGCAATTATTTCAAAAGACAATGAACATTTGGCAAAAAAAAAAAAAAAAGCCAAGGCAGCTTTGTTGATGCAGCTAATGATGCAGGAGCCAAAGAGTTAAAGAGAAGCCACGAAGCTGTGCAGACCGCCAAAACCTTCCTGTTGGGAGTTCCTTTCAGATGGAGTGGGAAAGGAACAGCATTAATAGCTATTGCTGGGCTGCACTTTCCCACAGGTCTGGACAGGATCTCCATGTTGGCTTTTGCCTTTCTGAAAGGAAGACCTGAAATGACTGCAGACATTGGAAACCTCTGGGCCTCACAAGGAGGAAACAGGAGGACCTGAAAGAAAAACGAGGGCTGTGCCATGCATTATGACTGCCCACAGCTGAATGGCTGCAGAGGAGAGAAGGGCTGGGGGTGTGTGTGTGTGAGTAGAACAAGCAAGAGGAGCAGCAAGGAAGATGATGAGAAGAAGGCAGAAAGCAAGCAAGCAACAGCAGTGCTGATGTCAGTGACAGGTCACTGTCACTTGGAGGCCACAAACACAAACCCACTCTTTCCCCAAGGAACCTGGAGAAACTTTCTGTCCCAGAAGGAAGTCTGCTGGTACAGGAAAGGATTAAAAAAAACCAAGAACCCTCAAAACAAGCAACCTCCCCCTAAACAAATAAATGAAATTGCTCAAGTTTGTTACAAATCACCTAATTTTGCACACTTGAGTCAAGGTTGTTCTCAAAGAGTTTTACCTCTGGGAGGCAAGATAATACAAACTGTGTCCTCTATTACCGTAAGTAGGAGGATTCTGCCAAAAATTTAGAAAGACCTGCAAGCGTACAGGGATTTACTTCAATTTATTCATGCTGCTGACAGTAAGTTGCTTTGTCTTCACTGCTGCTTACATGACTACCACTCCAGCTAACTTGGTCCAAATTAGTGCTGTCAACCTGCAATGCAGCACAAACTGCCAGAAGGAGCTGAATTATTGAAGACCAACACATCCTGTTCCATTACAAGCAGCATTCAAGCTTTCAAGTCACTCCCTACCCTGCTCATTGATGGTCAACCCTGGTATAAAGACCTATGCTTAAGACTTCTTGAAAAGGGCTAGGAATTGTTTCAACACTGCACTTGTATACTTTAAGTCAGCTTTTTATTCATGTCACTTTCATGATTACATAAATTTGGCTTAGTTTGCATTCTTTCTCTCAAATCCTGCTTAGTACACACGTGAAAAATTATGTTTCTTGTACATGTGAAAAGGCGTTTGCTTTTTCACCAAAATAGATCATTCCCTGCAAGTTGAACATGATTGCAACAAGCTTTCCGTGATTCAAAATGCTAAAGGGACAACAGGTCAAATTGGAGTAGAGAAGTTTCTCTTCCCAGCTTCTCAAAATAATGGGGTCTTTGTTACAGAAATTACTTGCTTTCAGAAAGGGATGTGAGAGAGTTTTTGGGGCTGCCATATCACTTGACTAAGCATTTTGAAATCTCTTTGCTCTATTCCAGTATTAAATAAGGTTCCCATCTCTGCCTTCAAACATTGCCAATGTATCTTTTCTCCAGTCAGACCTTGTTAAGCACTTCCTTCTGCAGACAAATATAAAACCTACTGAACAGTGGGTCCTGCTGAGAAGAAACCAGTATTTAGTTTAGATGATCACCTAAAATACAACACAGGAAAATTTACAATAAAACCTGCATCAGATTTGTATTGTATTGTGTGTATTGTATGCACAATACACACCTGTATTGTGCATGAGTTTCCAGTATGTGAAACCATATCAATTATCAACCATGTTTAAATGTATATTGAAAATTTTAACTAAAACATTCCATAAATGCAAGGTCTTAGCAGATTACCAAGGAGAGCTTATTCAGAAGAGGTTTATCCATCAGTAAAAGTCTGCTTGGGAGTACAGGCAGGGAAAAAAAGGAACTTGTCACAATCATTAAATGCAGACATATCTATTCATGTTGCCTTCTAGACGTAAAACAACTCAGAAAAATAAATTACAAAGCCACTTTTCTATTACAACTTTAACTTTTCTTTACATTCAACTCCAGGAAAGAGTTCAGGACGTTGTATCATGATTACATAGACTTTCAGGATTCAAGCAGGAACAGCCTAAGGATGTTTATTTTAAACAGTAAAATGCTGAGTGAAGTAAAATGAAGTCACTGTAATGATTAGTGGACTTCTTTTTAGCAGACAGAAGATTTAGTTTTGCTTGGTATTGTGATGTCTATGAGTAAGCAATCATTCTACCTATTACTATTACGTTAACAACTGTAAACCACCTACAATTACTAGCATGATCCCTAACCTCTGAGAGGTGGTAATCCAGTATTGGTTGTTAGCTGTCAAATTTATTTCCCTTTGGTGAAATATACCCTGGATTTAATTACCAGTCATTCTTGATACTTTATGGAGTTGAGCTCAAGTACTGTGGCTCTGACATTTAACCCATGACCCTTAAATATTTACCAGCTTTACTGGTTGTGTACAATTATCCCTTCAAGTATATCTCAGATCCATCATTCTGCCCATGACTTACTACTTCAGTCATTCTAAATCAGATACATCTTCTCCCACACACAAAAGGGGAATGTTTAATTTCCACTTTAAAACACAATCTTAAAAAAAAATAAAATAAAATAATATACTGTTGTACTGAACTGTGCAGTGTGGCCAGTATCTGCTAACTGCACTTTTACTGTGTTAGAGGATGACTTGCATCAGAGGGACAATAAACTCCATTATGTGCAATGTTTATTAACAGGAGCATCAAGCAAGATTTCTGTTACCGATTATGGGCTCAGTGTTCCTCTCCGGTAACAAGAGTGGAGCACAGGGTGAAGAACAACAATTCTCTGACATGTTTAAATGATGACACTGAGCCCACACAAGCTTTTTCCATGAGGTCAAGTTCCCATGGGTGAGAAGATGACAGTACCAGGGAGTAGCCATACTTCAAACACAACTTCTCAGAGTTAATGTTTCTTCAAGTTGCAAGAAATCCTCCAGATGCTTCTATCAGCTAATGGCCTTAGAAAAGCCACCCATGCAGGGGGGGAAAGGGTAATGTGCATCCTCTCAGAGGCAAGTCTGCCTTCAAGGATTCCAGGTTTGGCAGCAGCATTTGAAGTGTATACCTAAGGCCTTTGCATGGCCACCAAAACTTCTTGATTCTGCACAGAGCCGGAGAATTCAGAGAAGCAAAACCTTGTCCCATCGTCTGGGTCCACTGTGCTCCCCTCAAAAGGCTTTTGAGAGTTAGTACTACACGATCTTTACTTTAGATGATAGCAGATTACTAGATAACCTAAAATCTTCCTTCATGAAAGCAGCCTTCCTAGTTTAAGATACATAACCTTTCCACAGCCAGTGCTGCTATAGCCCACTCTAAATATAAAGAGCCTGGTGAACAGCAAAAGAAAACACTACTCAGCTGTAAACAGGCATTTTAAATGCATAGCACATGCCAGTTTACAGTGCTTGCATATGTTCATGCACATACATGAACCTAAAAAGACTTACAGTTACCCTTGATTTTACTCAGCATGAGTTGTCACCTCGAGGGGAATGCTCATACGGAGCAGCATTAAACATATATACAAGTCTTTATAGGAGCACAGACACTGACATACATAAGGCAATTTATAAGTAGTGTTCAGCAGATGTATTAGCTTCAGAATACTCCTTGAAGACAGTTGATCAGCAGCCTGGCTCAAGACTGCGCAACCTAACCTTTCTGCTTCCCCTCCAAAATCCAAGCCCCTGCACAAAATATTTATTAAGAAGTTTGCAAGTTAAACATTTATTTGCATATAGTCATTTTCCAAAAGTGCATAATTTGCAGGTAATTTGCACTCTCTACTATGTGTTTTTGAAAAGCACTAGCGCCTAGATACTGCTTTTAAAATTGTGTACTAATTGTATGCATTACCTCTAAATTAAAAGTATTTTAATGTAATTTTTCTTTTCTCTCATAAATAAATACATAAAGCTTCCTTCCAATAGGTAAATGAAATGCCTTATGGCCCTCAAAAAAACCCACACAAAGGAAGATGAAATGATTATTCAACATCACTGGAATGTATCAGGGAATTCAAACTCTGATATTCTCTGCTGAGAGTGACTATTCATTCCTTCCTTCAGCCATTTCTGAAAAACCACAGTAAAGTTTAAAAAAACTGTAGAACAAGATCACTCTTACCCTACTGAATTAACACAATTTCCCTTCTTAAGATACAGCTTCAAGAACTACACTGTATTTGATAGCATGTTTTTAACACACAAGACAGGAATATTAGGACTCTGATAAAATGTATGCTGTGTGGATACTTTTTCACAGGTATTTTAAGGAATTGCTCTGGGATTTGATCTTGCATTCAATAGTTTGCAAGGCAGGAAAGGGCATACTGGTTCCATGTACATAGTTAAGAAACTGCTAGTATTTATAGGATCAAGTCCTTCAGTTTAATCAGTCTTCATGCAAATGCTAACATAAGCCTCACTCTGAGAGCAAGAAGTTGTAGGTTGGAAGCCCAGATGAGCCCATGAGAATGCTAAAAAAAAAAAAGTACTGTATTTTATTTCCCCAAGCAATTCCTTTCATTCATCAAATTTTAAGAAAACATCTGGATTACAAAATTATCAGAGAATTATAGATAATTCAGATTCCAATGTACTGCTGGAGCTCATTTAATCCTAACTGATCATATTTGCTATTTAGACATTTTTCCCTGCATCTTCCTTACTTCTGGTTTCTCTTGGTTCTCTTGAAAGTATCTACACTACATGAATCTTCTGGCTTATATTTCATTCTTAGCAGGATAATTTACAGTGTGATGATGTCTTTCTGTAAGTTCAAGACATGCTTCAGACACAGGAACACAGACAACATACGCTCTGTTTGTTCTGCAATTTCTGGATTCTATATATAAATCTATTAATGGAACTACTCATATTCAAAACCACATTTGATTGTTCCCCCTGCCTTCCAACAGAGGCACAAATTTATTACTGTAGAAAAATGAATTATTGGCAACTATGTTACACAAGGATAGTTCCCAGAATACATGGCTTACATTTGCCAATATTATAGTGGCTCTCAACATGGTACAGCACAGACATTTCTGAGGTAATTTCGCTGTTCAGTCAGTAGCCTCCATCCCAGTATTGCTCTGCATGAGACTTAAACATCAATTTGAGGGAAAAAACCTGAAGACCTACAGAGTACTTGCAACATTTAAGTGACTCACTACTGAAAACACACACAAAATCAAGTCCCTTATTAAAGGCAGCAAAACCTGCAATCAGCTTTTATTTGCTTTGGTTCACTTTACCCTTGCATAAAACACAGGTAAAAATCACCAGTTTTGCAAAGTATTTTGCATTTCTACAGCAAATGAGTGCATAAATAGGACTAACATACGTAATTGTTGAGGCTTTGAGAAGTGTTTTGATGAGTCAAAATAATAATAATAACAAATCACTCAAATACATATCAGTTTGTCTATAAATTTCTGTAAATGATGTTCCTATATCTATAGTTGTGTGTTCAATCTTTAATTATAAAAACGTAAACCATACCATGTTTTGTTCTTTACAGCTGGAAGAAATTCTTGACTGAGAGGAAAAAGTAAACATTATAGCAAGACTTGAGTCTGGATAGTACACAGAGCAATATCTCTGCAACTGAACAGTGTCCATGTCAATTTCAGTGATATATTAATTGACCTTTCTGACATCTAAATGAATTACTTCATGGTGATCAAAAGCATGAAGGAAAGCATGAGGACTCCAACAGAGACGCACTTTTAAAAAGCATTTTATTCTAACATTAAGGAGATTAGCAATTCAGATACTCTTACCTCTCTTTACTTATCTCAAGATGAAGCCAACTCTGAAGCAATCACAGTCCTAAACAGCATCTAGAGTAACACAGGGATGCCAAGAGAACCATGCAGATCTACTCAAACTTCATTAAGAGTAAGAGCATTAAAGGGAAACCAATACCAGTGAACCTGGTGGAACACACAGTTATGCTATAAAAACTACAGAATTTATTAACTTTGAGAGAGAAGCAACCTCTTATTCTAGTGTCAAAAAAACTTATGAAGTTGGAAGCATACTCAATCCCTCCCCACCTCCAGTCTGATCTGACCTATAAGGAAAACTACCATCCTAATTTTTGCAGGTATATCTGATTCCCTCAGCTGTTGCTTTTGTATCTTAACTAGCTCATCAAGCCCAAGCAATCATCTGTTCCTTTCTGGTGATGCTGATCACATAGGCTACAAAATTAGAACAGAGGCAACCCTTCTTTTTTTTTTTTTCCTTTCTCTTTTCTTCTTTTTAGTAGGAATGCTCAGGTGATCTCTGGAACAACCTGAGCAGGAGTTAAACCAATAGCAGTTTTAAAGATTGTAAACACAAAAAATGAAGTAACAGAAAAGAAAAAATTACACAAGAAACCTGTCAATGTAGGTTTGATTTATCTCTGATAAGAAGTGGAGAAATAATAAGCAAAGAAACACACTATTTATCTTCAGCTAACTTAAACCAATTTGTTCTTCCACAACTTTCAGTGCAAACTATGCTGCCACAGGAACCTGCAAGGAAGCGCAGATATCAAAATCATTTCAGGCTTGCATTGATCAGCATTAGTAGAGAAATGAAGGAGAGGAGAGAGTATCCTCAGCTGCTCCAGAGTGCAGTTTGTCTTGATCATCATGACTACTGATATTGTCTATTGGCCAAGAAAACTGAAATGTGCGCTCTCCCTGTTTAGCTTCCCAAAGTCAATTGAAACTACAGAGGAGGAGACCACCTACAAACACATCTTCTAAGGATGTTTTACAAACCTGTGCTAGCATCTGGAATGCCTAACCACACTTTGGAAGAGATTATGAGGCAAAGTACAGGTTTGGAGCCAAGGCTGCACACTAAAGGCAATGTATTATACCACCATTCAGCTTTTCACCATGAAGATATTACTGTCTTGATGGTTCAGTCCTACTCTATTCTCCACACTGCAAATGACTCCAGAGTTTTAGATACTGAAGGGTAGTTCTACATATTCCCCCCAAAACAATAAGTCAGTCAATGAACACTTACAAGTAGAGCACAGAGAAATGTTTTTTTGGAACTGATGCTGCTGCTACCTACTGACCATTTTATAATCCGTTGCAAAATCTGTTGACTCTAAAACATCATAAGGAAATACCCGAAGAATTCTTGCATCTTCCAGAATATCCTTATCTGCCAAACAGAACAGTAATTATTTTCCGGTCTTATTGAATTCAGCTCTCTAAATGACCATTAAAAGGCTCTGATGCCACAGAATCTGACTGAAATGACAGATTATTACAAGGTCACTAAACAGATCGTCGTGAACTTCCTGATATTTTATAAACTAGTCTGCCTTCATATATTGTGACACATGAACTATTACAAAACTTTCAACAAAGAACTTTTCAAGGCCTTTTTAGTACTAGAAGTGCTTGGAGGGAGACAGTGTTCTCTGAAAAATATGGGGTTTAGGTTTTCACAAGGAGGAAGCTGAATCTTAAAGACTTTTTGTCCTACTAAAAAGCCTTTGGATATAAAGTGGAACTGGCTAGAATCTCCTGTAAGTGACCCCTGGATGAAGACATAACACAAATCATGATACATTTCTTCTTAACCTTTTCACCTTCTGCTCTGTGCTTGCCAAATTCTTCCAGATTAAATCAGGCAAATGACAGCAAATGCACTTTCATGCACGTTCGACTGTATCGTAAATGAAGAATGTCTGTCAAAAATCATTATGTACAGTGGTAAGGATATTTCTGTGTTAAGTGCTCTCCATTTTAAATAAAAGAGGAACCACCCTAAAGCTGAAAAGTCCTCTATGAGTGTCATATTGTCAGCTAGGCTGATAATGGCTCAAAATGCTATGACTCACTAAAAAGTTATGCCGGTTTTTTTTGGGGGGTGCGTATTTTTTGTTTGTTTGTTTTTTGGGTTTTTTTTTAGTAGTACCTCCTCAACAAATCTGGATCATTAGTGTTTTCTGTCTCCACCATAGCTAATAAGATCCTGACATGGAGAAATGCCCTCTTTAAAATGCCCCTCTGTCCCTGTGAAAATAAAAAAAATAAATTTCAAAACTATACCTGTGTGCTAAATGATACTTTCGTCTTGGTCAGCTTTCAATTAATTTACAATACTGTTTTGTTTATCACAGTGGGAGCTGAGCCAAGCCCTCAGTGCATCTGATGAGCCTCACAATAACCCCAAATGCACCTGTTAATTTTGCCTCTGGGTAAACAGTCGAAAACTCCTCAACTATTTCCTCAAGTTAGGTGGAAACAAAGAAACATGAGATTAAAAAAAAAAAAAAGGCTAGATTAGGGAATTGGAGATGCATTAATTTAAGAAAGGAATAAGGTCAAACTAGGGGCTAGGAGGCTAATAAGCACAGAGCACACAGCAAGAAAGCTCACAGCAGGGTAAGAGTTCACTTAATTTATTCAAGCGATCTATTCCAGACACAGTAAATGATACATTATTGGATCCAGACCTGCAACTGCTTACTAAGACCAACCTCACTTAAGTGTCATTACCTTCCCCTTCAGAAATATTGTTATTACCCAAACCTGTTCACAGCAAGGGCTTTACTCAGTTGGCAATCCACTAACTTTTGTTCTTTATGATGCTCCCTTTAATTCCCCCTCTCTGCTGTGGGAATTAGGCATAACAACCACCATGCTAACCGCAGAACACCCAAGTTGATCCAACTCTATGAGATTTTTACTACTTTATTGCACCGAAAACCAATCCCATGGATAGCAGACTATAAACAGCAAATGCTATATCAAGCAAGTGTAAGTGGTTAAGGGCTTAGAGATTTACTAGGGGGTTTCAATCAATCAAAGTCTCTTTCATGCAAATTAGAGAAACCTGAAAAAGAAAGCAGAGAAACACTTATCATGGAAAATTTTAAAGGAACTTCAATTTTATGTCTTTTTCTTTGCACAAAAGAAATAAAGGGCAGATGGTTTTACTATAACAGACTGGGGTTTTTTTTCCCTGCTGAATTATGATTAATGTGTTTATTAAGCAAGAACAAAGAGGAGCACTTTTATGATGGCAACCTTTCCAGTAGCTGGCTGTTGATATTCTTAATAGTATAATCTCATCCAGTGGTCAGGTTACACAAGATTTCAGAGTACATTAAAACTGTACGGTACCAACAGAAAGTATAGAGACTGTGAAGCACAAAGAAGGCATAAACCTTTGCTTTCTTCAGTTCTGGTAGTCACATTAAAGACTACTTCTAACTACCTGACTTCCCATCCCAAAGTGACAACCAAACCTTCTGGTTATCCTGTGAGGGGCTTCAAGATGAAAAGAACCACAAGCCCCTGCAGCTCTTGCTCTGTGCTTGGGCAGTCTCTGAAGATGGACAGAAAGAAGATGATAACTCTGCAACACAGAGGGAGACCATTGTGCACGTTGGGCTGAGCTTTCAGATTACACTACAGGTTTGCCTGCTCTTGCTTCTGCACTGTAAGGCTTAGATGGCACCCCCAGTGAGATTTCACAGCGCAGTGAAGTCTCTTTTTTAGGTGCCTGCTTTAATTTGTATTTTCCACATGGCTGAGGCAATAACGTTCTTATGCTGATAGAAAATGAAAGGCTAATCAGCCATGAAAAAGATAACTGCTGCAAAACCTACAAAGTTCCTCCTGTTCTCCCAAGGCCAAAATTAAGTAACACTTAGGTTGACACCAAACACAGAACAGCTGGAATAGTGGGGAACTACTGAAGGTTTTGTTTGTTAAAAAGTTAATTGACTGAAACTCATATATTCAGCCATTTGCTTCCCATGTTTGTCAATTTCCCACACTTAATAGCTTTTGCAAGGTCCTTTGCATTTTTCACTGGGAGCAATCAGTTCTTTATCTCTGGAAATTAGCACCTCTGGAAAGAAAACAATAGTAACAAGCTGCTCAACAGAAGCCTTTAGCATGAGAGTGTTATGTATCTTTCAGATTCAGTGTCCACTTGCAGAATTGATTGCAAGGCTAATGATGGTGTCAGCCACTATGTTAATTTATCTGTGGCAGAAGAGCAATGGCTCTTCAGAATGCTTTAAAGGACATATTAAAACACCCAATACTTTTTGGTCATCTTTCTCTACTATAAAATGTTACAGATTACTCTAGATGTTTTTGCAACAAGTTAACAAAAACAAATCTTGGCTCACAGCATGAACTTTCAAGATGGTCCCGCTCTGGGATTTTAGGCTGAGACAAAGACAATTCCCAAAGCAGAATTCATATCAGGCTGTGAATGTAAGAATCAGAAACAGCTAGCACTAGGACTTTGTTTTTTGCACCTTTGGGTGATAGAATTAATAACTGGAGTGCTGGTGGCAATTTGCATTCCAAGAAGTTCTATTGAAATTGATTATACTTAAAGTATTGCCACTACTAGCCTTTAGACACTTCTGCAAAACCCACAAAACCATTCAGAATTGAAGTTTCTAGGGCTTTTTTTTTGTTGTTGTTGTTGCTGTCTATTTTTGATCTTTTAACATCCTGATTTTAAGCCTTTTCTTGAAAATCTCAAGGGCTGCAAAGCAAAAAAACCCTGAGATTTTGAGGTAATTATCTAGCTGCAGGAGCTGGAGTTTTAAGAAAACATTGGATATTGCAAGGCCACACTAAAATCATGAGAGCTGGAAATGCTGTGTGAGGCTTGGGTTTTTCTTTCAATAAAGCACTGAGGAAAACCAGCATGTTAAAAAGGTGAGTAGATCCACCAGTCAGATTTATAAATGTAAGGGGGCTTAAAATACTCAAAATATATTAGATTGATAAAGAATATTTACTACAACTGATATATCTGTAAAGTAAAAAAAAAAAAAAATAAATACGTTGAGTATCATATGCATGGACCCAAACTAAAGCCATTCATTTAAAAATCCCCCAAGTTTCTATGACTCACGTAAGGGGAATTTTTAATTTTAAATTATTTTTCCCTTCTGATATCAGTGCCAATTCTCCCTGACCCCTTAACATGATTAGCAGCAGACAATGCCACCACTGTTTCCAGAACGAGGACATAAGCAAGGAACAAGTAATATAACAAAGCTGTTAGTGGCTCTAGAGTTAAAGGTTATGTCAGCATTTTCATGATAGAAACCCTGTTTCAGAGATCAGTAACTCTTCTGGAAAAGCTCACTCCATTTAGAAACTTGGTGCAGAGAGTTCCAGCTGTAAGACATGTTCTTTCAGGAAAACTTTTAACTACATGCATGTATCTCTGTGCATATATATATATAAAATAATACATATTATGGGTAGCTACAATGAGACCATAACTGAGGGTGCAGAATGGTCTCAGCTTAAAGTGGAATTCTGTTTCTTCTCTAACATTCAGACACATAGTGTGATTTGAAAATTGTTAAGTCATGTTGAGGCCTGGGACGGTTCATGGCAATGTGACAGCTCACGGCAATTACTCGGTCAAAGGGTTCCTACTATATACCTTTGCTTTTTGCCTCCCATGATCTGGCTTTTTAAAATGCAACATTTGTGGAACTTTTAAAAATTTACAAACAGGCCTATGGAAATCAGCCAACATGACATTAAACTCCCAACACTGAAATCCTGGGCTACAGTCTTTATCAGTGACCTGGAGGAGGAGATGGGGTGCTCCCTCATCAGATTTGCAGATGGCATCAACCTGGGGGAAATAGTTGATATTTATTTGCCATTCAGGGCCAAGAAGAATTTTGTAAAGTTCAATAAAGTCAGATGCAAACGGAACAAATTAATCAACTGTTGAAATATAGCATGGCTAGCTAGTACCTCTGCTGAAACAGACCCCAATTCCTGGTGGACAGTAGGCTGAACACTGTACCCTGGCAGTGTTGAAGGCTAACAGCATCCAGGGCTATATTAAAAGCCCTGTAGCCAGCAGATGAAAGGAAGTGATAATTCCCCTTTACTCAGCACTTGTTATGCTGCATTTGGAATGCTATGTCCAGTTTTGGGTCCAATAGCACAAGAAAGATGTTGAAAACTGGAGGGAGTCCAATGGACAGCTGCCAAGTTGGTCAGCTGGAGCTGAGAAAATTTTTTGTGATGAGGCGAGACAAGCAGTAGAACAGGTTACATGGGGAGGTTTCACAATCTCTGTCCTTGGAGATTTTCAAAACACAACTGGACAAAGCCCTGAGCAACTGGAGCTGAGGTCAGTGTTGACCCTGCCCTAAGATGGAGGTTGGATTAAGACCCCCTGAGATCCCTTTCAACCTGAATGATCCCTTGACTCCACTCTGAAATGCACTGGTGAGACTGGGACTTCACCATCCTGACCCAGATAATGGACAGTCATGCCAAATCCAAGTTGGGAGTCTGGTTCATGGACACACATTCCTCATTCTCCTTTTATCCCTCTCCATAGGCTTTCTGATCATGATCTCTAATATGCTGCAAGGTGGTGGATGAACTAGTGCACATGCACTAGAGCTATCATGGCATGTCTATTGCTTTATTAATATAGGCTGTTGGCATGGAAATACCACACTCAGTAATAAGAAGGAAAGGTTATCCATACCTCCAAACTTCAAACATTGCAGTTGCATCTCTTCAGCTTGCCTCTACAGTCAAGTGGGTGAATCATATCAGGTGCCTGATTCAGTGTTTTTAAAAAATTTTGTGGATAATCTCTGCATCAACCAGGGAGGGGAAATAGGGAGAACAACTGAAGCACGCTGACAGTTATGCTGGGTGTTGTGAACAATGTATAGGTCTTTATCCTCATTATCCCACAAATCAGCACTTGCACAGATAGCAGTTTCACACTTGAGTGTGTATCTTGCCTCCTATCTGCTCTATACCCAAGTAGGGATATATGTGTGAAGCTCTTAACTCTAAGAGCCCCGCAGGCAGTGTTGACATGCAGACAGTTTCACAAGGAACCTTTGGGCTGGCATGAGGCAATGGGCAATGAGGCAACAGGCACATTTGCCAAGAGAGCACCTGGCTGGTAGGAGTAGTTGGTGCAGCACTTCCTGAGATTGAGACTGAACCTCTGACGCAACCACAGAATTACTTACTTGTATTATTGTGGCATGACCTGGCCTGGGTAGGCTACAGCGCTTGCCATAGTAGTTCATGTAGTAGTGGTACACTCATGAAACCAAAGGTCTTAGAGAGATGAAACCGATACAGACAAGAGTTTTTCTTCAAGTGGCTGTGCTGGAAGAAGGATGCAGGAAAGCAAGCTTGATTGTCTTCTCAGGCAACGGTTGCAGTACATCAGTTGTGAAGATTCCTGTTGGCATCACAGGCTGAGATGTGAAGCACAGCAGTGATGAAATAGCTTTGAGAGTGTTTACAGTGGGTGCTGCCCAAGCTTGACCACCAGCATGGGAGAGAGAGGTGCTTGTCTGAAAATTTAAGAAGTGGGTGATGAACGTGGGTGTTGGAAGCTGGCTGCAGGCAGGAATTGGACAGTTGATATTGAAGGGGAGATGACAGGGTGAATACAACACATGAAAGGCCTGTGAAGACAAGTAGCACTGGTCTGACATGATAGAGGAAAAGGAGCTAGCAAGGACACATGTGACATGTTCTATCCCCAGCGATGTTCAAGGTCAGGTTGGACAAAGTCTTGGGTGACATGGTTTAGTGTGAGGTGTCCCTGCCCATTGCGGGGGGGGGGGTTGGAACTTGATGATCTTAAGGTCCTTTCCAACCCTAACTATTATATGATTCTATAATTCTATGCTGAAAGCAGCAGAGGGAAATGATCTTCCCAGAAACATTCTGAATGGATATACACAACTCTGCACATTCCGTTCATCAAACCTACAGAAAAATATGTTGTCCCACTTAAAATATGAAATCATGATAGTCTGAATGTGCTAAGTAGATAGAAATGAGCATTTCTTAAAGATATGATGCACAGAGAGTCAGCAAAATGCAGACTTAATCTGATCCATCTCACTTTGTCCACCTCTTTGGCTGGAAAGCTTCTTATAAGCTCATTTAAAGACTGATTTCTCTTCCCCCCTCTGCCAGGGAAAGGATTGTAGCCTGGCCTGTCTTCTTCACATAAACCTACACAACATAATTGCTTCAAAACCCTGTATGACAGGTCCAAGTAATTAGGTATGACAAAGACTTGAAATTTACATTTATTTTCATGACAGATTTGCTGTTTCCTTCTTAATGTGTGGACACTAATTTATTATTGATGAGTTGACAGCATATTCTGTCCACTGCCATTTGTGCTTGTGTGCATGTGTATATTTTTCTTTTATCTCACCACTGAAAAGTATCGTATGCATTTAGTCTGTATCTACCTCATTGTCTCTACATTAAGGACAAATTATATTAGAATCTGCCGAGATACAACCATGAACTGCAAATCTTGAACATATGCCAGAGGCTACAGCTGGACAAACTGCTCTGGCTATTGCTGATCTGAATGCTCAATGCATTCCCATTCCTATTCTGCCTGGGACAGAAGTTTCCCTCAGACCTACTGGTTAAATTGTTCATTTACTAAACAGAATTCTGTTGTATTTTGAGATTTCAAAAGAAAAAGAGAAAGGGGGTTCCAGTTATTCCAACAGAACTACTCAGAAGAGTTAAGATTAGTACGTGTCTAATACAGTTTAGGCCAAATACGTTAAGAGACAAGGAAAAGCTCAGTTTGAATTGAAATTAGCAAGAGATGCCAAAAAACTACAAGAAAGGGTTCCTCAGGTATGTAAACAACAAGCTGAAACAGAAAAATCATTATCCCACAGGAGAGGTGAACTAGTCACCAACAATTCAGAAAAGGCAGAGGTTCTCAACACTTCCTTCACCTCTGTCTTTACCAGCACTGTTGGGCCCCAGGAACGAAAATCCAGGTCAATGCAAACACAGACCCACCATCAGTGAAGGAAGAGTTGGTATGTGAACTATTACAGAAGCTTGATCCCTACAAATCAATTTAACCTGACAATATCCATCCAAGGGTGTTAAGAGAGATGGCTGGCACTGTTGCAAGGCTGCTCCCTAGTCTTGGAGAAGTTGCGGAGATAGGGGAAGCTTCAGAAGACTGGAACAAGGCAATTGTCACCCACATCTACAATAAGGGCTTTCAAGATGATCCAGGAAATTATAGGCTCATCATTCTTACTTCAGTCCCCAGGAAGATTATGGAGCAAATCCTCCTGGGGCTATCACAAGTCAAATGAAGCACACTATTGGGAAAATCCAGCATGGATTCACTAGGGGCAAATTTTTATTTATTTTTTTAACTCATTTGTCTCTTGACATGGCAAAAATAGAACAGCATGGAACAAAAATTGAAACAGTGACTGCACTATGGAAGGAGTACCTGCTGATAGTGAGCACTAGCAACCACCCATATGGTGTCCCGTGGCTGTTTGGTATTGATGGACACAGTCTCCTGAGAGGAGCACTGTGCTTGACAAACTTCACTGCATTCTACAACAAAGTAATCTGCTTGGTTGATGTGGGGTGAGCAGTGAACACTGTCTACTTCAATTTCTCCAAGGCTTTCAGGACAGTTTCCCACAGTGTCCTCCTGGAGAAACTGATTCATTATGGTCTAGACAAGTGGTCTGTGCAATGACTGGGGAATTGTCTGACCCGCTGCAACCACAGGTGGTGGTAAATAGCTCCTTTTCCAGTTGGTGACCTGTGGGATCTCTCAGGGGTTAGGATGCTCCTATGCATGTAAAATATTTTTTTTATTTTCTTACAGGAGTATAACATAGAATTGAATGTTCTTTTTAAGCAGGCAGCTTCAGGAAATGACATCCCAATCCTCAGGCAGTCAAAAACAAAGTCCAAGATTGTTACTTTGAGAAATTACACACTATTCATTCAAACTAGCTCAGAACTGCAAACATAAATTACACATTTATGTGTATATATATACACACACATATATATGTGTGTATATGTACATATATGCACACCCAAAAATTCACTATTTCTATTTTGAGGCCTTTGTAAGCTCTAAGGACTAGAATTTTCATGCAACAGTTGTGGAATATCTGTATTACTGAGTTTTGACAGATTGAGGATGGACTGCAAGCAAGCTCTAAGACAGCAGTGAGGGTGGGTTAACCCTGTTACTATTGCACCACTTAAGTGCTTAGCAGCCAGAATTATATGTTAGGTCCCCATGGTAAGTGAGGCCACAGGATCTAACAAGAGTCCCTCTCCTTCTGCACTATAAAGTGGGTGAGAAGCTAAGAAAACAGGCAGTGGTCTCCCACCAGGGGAGAAGGGTGAGAAGATGCCCGTGAAGACAACCGCAGTAGTAGCAGAAAGCCAGCCAGGGAATTTGTGAATAATCTGGGACAAACTGGCAAAGAACTTTTCAGCAGAGGGTGTTGCAGGCCCTGAGGGACAGTGGAAACAGCTGTGGCCTGCCCTGAGCAATGCCTCCAAGTGGGTGTTCTGCTCCTCCCTGGCCCTGCACAGGTACCCTGGGCTAAACTGTTTTCATTAGGCTTTACACGGAGATGTGAGTTCCACCTTCAGCGCCAGCATGTGGAAGCTACGCTAATCCAGTAAAAAGAGAATGGGCTTTCCAGGAGCCACTGTATTCTGAAAAGTGGAGGCTCTCTTAGCACTGCTTAACACAATAAGTGGTGATGCAGCAGGTTACTATATGAGAGCACCAGAAGATAGGGTTTGTAAACAGCAAGTAGTGGCTTTGGAAGCCTTGAAGGTTTAAATGACCCTTAAACCCATCCTCAAGTCACCCCGCATGATTTCTCTTTGACCTAGTAGAGGGCAAAGGAAACTTATGAAGCAGGAGGAAAGAATTCATTCATAGTCCAATTCATTTTATTTTATTTTTTTTTTCTAAACCCATTTGTTCCTTGACATGGCAAAAATAGTACAGCATGACACCAAAATTGGAACAGTGATGGTACTATGAAAGGACTACCTGCTGATAGCGAGCACTAGCAACCACCCATATGGTGCCCCGTGCTGTTTGGTATTGATGAGGACAGTCTCAGGAGAGGAGCCTGGTGGAGAAGGACTGTTTCTGCAAGCACTACATGGAAGCATGCAATGTGACACAAGAGTCAGCCTGGTTCCTGCACCTCCACAACACTGCTAATTGCTAGAAATAATTGCAATATTTGGGGGACATTTTCATACAAAATCCAATTCCAGGAACAAGTACACAAGAAACTCAGTTTTCAAAGAAAAATACATAATCTTTCAGGTTTGGCATTGCAGAAAAATGCCTGACAGTACAGACCCTAGAGGCTTATGAAGCCGCAAGAAGTAAGAAGACTCTAAGCACTATTATCTTAAAAATCTCATCTTTAAGCCAGTATAATGTTCTTTTGGATTCTGACCCATGGATTTGCAAACATGGGTGTTTTCAGTTGCATATGTACCTGAATTTTGCCTTGAAAGACAGTGTGACATACATACAGAAATATGCTTTTCTAAATGGAACATAATTTTAATACCCTGTCATCTACTTCATCCTATAAGGCAATGGTAATTTTTTTCAGCACAATATTTTGCTTGCCTTTCACTATTTGTTGGTGATTTTTCGGCTGCCAGTTTGAGACACTACTATCTTAAAAAGAGTTTTTGCTGCTTGTGAAAATCTTTAATCACCAGAGAGATAACACACAGGTAATAGACTTAACTGCTAATGTCAAAGCCATATACAACTGCCATTTTATCATATACTGTTGGTTTTTTCTTTAAAATGTGTGTGTATAAGTATAAAAAAAACATATTTCTAGTCCAGGCTGGGATTGCCATCCTCACTGAGACCATGGATTTGAATATCCCTGTTGAGCACAAAATGCAAAAACAGACAAAATGCAGCTATAAAGCAATGTAAGCCCTTAAGCAATAATAAAACACAAAGAAAAGTACTTGAGACGTTACCCCTCATTTCTTGCAAAGTAAGCTCATATTTAAGTTCAGATGGACCAGGTTAACAATCACTATTTTTAATGTTAAAATGCCCTGGGGAAGTTATAAACTCACCAAATATGCTGTTAAACTTACTTTATATTGTGTGCAGCTGTATGGCTTCATACCAGTGACCAAACTTCCTAAATGGGCCAGTGAAGTAAAAGACACTCTCCCTTCCCCCCTCACACCCTCCCTCCCTAACAATGACTTACTTGTCACAGGAATTTAATTTATTTTGGTAGCATGTCAGGCTACTATTCAGTTTGGATTTTCCCTACCTCTCTTACTCTATGTTTTTGCATCCGGTAAGATCAGGATGAAGGCAGATAAGGCAGGAAAAGTATTAAACATGAATGACTCTTTCTCCCTCATAGCAGCTATTGCTATGAAACATAAAGGTCAGATCCAACTAATTTTTAATAATGCTATATGTACAGCTTAATACAGATTTATTTTATATTCACATTAGGAGCCTTTTTCTTGAACTATCCAGCATGATCAATTTGACTGAACCAGTTATCAAGCTAAATCCCACATTTTTCATTTGTTCTTTTCTTTTCCTTCTCTATAGATCAACCCTATAAGCCCACAACATTTATTTCTTGCCGTAAATGTATTTTCCTTCAAATGTTTCTGTAGCCTGTACTGGAGGTCTTAAAGGAGGAGGTCTAGCTTGCAGATTTGAATTTTGTGAACGTAACAAGGAGGCCGTTATGAAATGGAACTTTGGCAGGCCATGGCTCATTGGCATTGATTAATTGACCGACATAGTTTCACATGATCCATTCTGACATCTAGACACAGACCTCACCTAGGAAATCGCAAGTGGATATTGATACTGCGTCACCAAACTCAGCATCACAAACTCTTTAAGGCTATTTTAGCCTTTTCTGGCACAAGCTCCTTCTCCTGAAGCCTCAGCTAGGATAAATGGTCATTGATGAAATCATTACTTAAAAATGGATTTCAAGATGGATAATAAACAATAAATTTGTGGAGTCAGAGCAATAAGGAAAAAAATGCCATGCTGAAATATCTTTAAGAAAACCAGGCTCTTCAGTAAAAGAGCAGACTAAATACAAATTAGCAAGATAACTACTAGCAAAAGTGCAGCAAAGGGAAAATGCTCTCCCCAGTGTGGTTTGAAAATCTGCATTACTTCTGGCCACAAAATATTACAAAGTATAATTATTTTTGCTTCTTTTTCATTTTTTTTTTTTTTTTTTTACAAAATTCATACAATACACTTCCAAAGCTCTCAAGAGAATATCTGAAGCACAAAGATAAATGTACTTAACCAACTTCTAGCTATGTCCAAAAGAGATGCTTTTTTGATCACTGGTCGATTGCTGTACTTCAGTTAAAGCATAGAAGAAACAATTTATTTTGCTACATTATTGTATAACCATTTTTCATTGTAAAGAGATAGCTGTCTTATTCAAGAAGAAACCTGACTAAAACCAGATGTTGTTTTTATTTTTTTTAAAAGTCAACATGTTTAAATATACTATTGGTGCTTTAACTTGACTGGATTAGAAGCCTATAAAAATCTTCCCATAATATATACACATTTATTTTAAAAGTAATTCCCTGGATTTCATGTATGAGGTCAATCAGCTATCCTGTCTGTTTGGTGGCCAAATCTGCTCCACAGCATGTTATGAAGTGAAGGAGTTGGGTCACTTTAAGTCACAACACAACATCCTGCCACTAAGTAAACAGTGTTGCATGATGACATCAGAGGAAACAAAGGGATGATAAAATAAAAAAAAAAAGGCAAAAAATTGCCACTATTCCACATCTGTCTATGTGAAAACAAGCGGCGGGGTCAGCTACCGCAATGTCCAGTGCCCGGGGTTGAGGCAGGATCAGATTTTTGGGCAAATTATCCAAGGGGCACTAGTGTAAAGGGGATACTTCTCAGATCAACACTGACTTGATTAGCAGCTTACAGGTAAACAAGGAGGGTAACATATGCATCAGCATTAATAGTGAATATATAGTTTAGCTCAGGGCTGCTAGTAATGCAAACCACAAGGGACAATGTGTTGATTCTTTTACATTGTACGTATTCCATGATGGGCTCCGTGACATATGCAGTATTTATTTTTTTTTTCTATTTTTATGAGTAGCAAAGCTTACATAGCAACAAACATCCCATAGACCTCAGGTATTACTAAGAATCACTTCTGGGAGTACTGATCATCTTCCTTTGTTCTGGGTCTCAACTGAATCAGTATTGCTGGAAATGGGCTCCCTCATCCTCACTCTGTTCAGTGCTGTAGTCATACAAAAATGTGTTCCTATGGTCCAGAAACCATTTTCACCCTGTACTATTTGCTGAATAAAAGACAGAGGGAACTTTTTTGCTTTAAAATACCTTTTATTTTAAAGAGCAATATTTCATACAAATGTATCTGTTTCAGTGAAAATATTTGGGATGGAATTTCTACTGGGTATGAGAAAGAGTTCAGCATCAAAATGAACACAAGTCCCTAAGCTCCTCTCCCCTCCCTTAAAATTAAATTGTTGCACTCTGACTAGCCTTGACTCTGGTGGAGTTCTAATGGGATAATTGCACATTTGGAAAGCTAAAACACAGAAACCAGTTCATTAAATTAGATTTAAGGTATCTCTCAGAAGAAAAGATACGGCTATCCCAAACTCTGGTCACCATTTCCATGAACTAAAACCAAAACCTCCATATAACACACACAAATAATGCAAACCCTAATTGTCTCAAACCAGAAACCAGTAATAAAAAGATGAGAGCAGGCTTATACTCAGCCATGCCCTACTTCTAAGTGAACTGTGTCTCTCACAGAAAATCTGAATCCGCAAGCAGGCATTCAGGTCAGTGGAGTGGAAGTTTAGGGAGCCCAAGTTCAGGCACACGACAAAGTTGAGGACTCACAGTTCTCTAAAAGAATATTACAGGCACTGCTTCTAACATTATACCATTACTGTATTATGCATAGATGTGAAGTACCTGTATGATGTATGGAGGAAGGAGATTGATCTGGAGCGTAAACAACTATGTAATAAAGCCAAACAAACAATTAACTTAGTCTATAAAGTCTGCAAAGCCCAAAATAATTTGCTTAGTTTTATGATGCAAATTCTCCCTCTAATAAAAAACCCCAACATTGTGTCTTTTGCAGCTTTTGGAACTTTACATGACTAGAAATCAAATTGGGATTAGGAGATATTGAACAAATTTAAGCATGAAGGGCAATACTCCCTAGCCAGTGGAATCCCTGCTGAGGGCTACTGTGCAGGCACATGAATGCATGAGAACTCTGTAATGTGCTCAAGCAGTAGCTAATAAAAAATGTAAATCATTTATGGAAATTTCTTACATGTTGTAAATAGCTCTTGCATGTTGCAACTTGTTATAATTTGGGGATTTCACTAGCTATTCCCCAGTTTATTTTGGTAGAGTGTGAAAAGCAGTGTGCAGGAGAAAGTTACAAGGTCCTTTAGAAATTAATGGGCATTTTTTCCATTTTCCAATGCGTAACAAGAAAATAGTCTCACTTTGTTAGTACTGAATGTTGTGAGCAGTAATGAACACCGCAGGCTGGTTTTGGTTTGACTGCTATTGCTCTCGCCTGCCTTCCTGGTATTAGGCCATCTCTGCATGTCACTGTTAAGACAAAATGACAAAGGAAGAACACAGAATCATAGAAGAACACAGAATCATAGAATGGTCTATCACAGAAAGATCTTAGTGAGGACTGTGAAGTTCTGATCCTGCTATCTCCACAATAAAAACAGTCCTCAAATCCAACCTAGTTAAGATAGATAAATGGGGATAAAGGACAGGGATGTTCCAAGTCTCTAGTACAAAGGGTTTATTTTGCTGAAGATGTGTTCCCTACTCTCACCAGGCATAGGGCAGGCTCCTTTTGCCATATACTTGCAGGTGCATGAGCACAGTGAGGTACAAGATATTTTCCAAACTATCTTTCTCTGCCTACCTGTTCCTAGAGGCAGCATTTCTTTACAGAGAATAAAAATGTTGTTACATTTGCAAACATTAAGCAAATTTGACCTTATAAAAGGTGCAACAGAAAATTTTCCATATACAGAAGACGATTTCCAACCGATTTCAGCAGGAGCTGGATCAGGACTTCAAAAAATGACTGATGAGGAGGGAGACAGTGATGACAAGATGAAAGAGTGGCAATTGTATAGAATGCTCATTCTTTGTAAGTCAAACCAGTGAAAACAGTGTTTCATTTGATGGTTAAAAATACATCAATTCATTAAGCAAGCTCCAGCTTATACCACAGTATTGCTGTAACTATAAAATGTTAGAGTGAGAAAAAAGAAATTCTCAGTTTAGTGGCTCCTTCACTATGTAAAATAACCATGAGCAAGAAGTAATGGGAAGAGATAGGCCACACAACTTCAGTACAGATTTTAAATCTGCATAATGGTTTTTAAAGCTTGGTACATGTTATTACTGAAATCAATCTGACAAACAATCTAGTTCAGACAGTTTGAACCTAGTTACAAGAAGAATAACAACCAAAATATCCTAGCATAATTCTTTTTTTGATATTTGTACAGAAGTATCATATATGCAGTTGCATGTATTTAGGAATTATCTGTTCCAAAAGCTTGATCTAAGAGAATTTTTCTACAGCTAGTTAGATATAAAAACTTTTATTTTACAATACCTCCCCCAGTTTCTCCTGAGACTCAGTAAAAGTAACTGTATAATTAGCAGAGCTCAAACACTACTTCTGCTTGCCTAACATTAGAAAAGTCAATCTGTTGAGGGTTCATGTCTAATGTGAATGTTTTAAAAAGAAAAGTTGAGTCAGACAGGTTCTGATAGAGTAGCATTTGCCTATAGCAGAAACACAATGGCTGTAGCAAACAGAAATATTAGCCCATAGACCATTACGATTTGAATTCTTGCTAGAGAGACTCATAAAAAAATTTTGAAACAATTACCACCTACAAGTAAAGGATTACCCTAAATTTTAAAATTCATCAAGATGGTAGAGAAGATATTTGCACACAGTTCTGCAAAAATACAAGCATGCATGCACTGTGTCTAGATGGATAACAACAAAAAATACTCCTAGATGAATCAAGTTAATTAAATATCTATCCCTTGAATAAGATAAATCACAATATAGTATTGATAGTGTGATTAGTGTAAATCCAAGGAATTGCTACTTCACGTAGTAGAAAGAAAAATGAGGAAACTCTGATTTTAGACACTAAACTCAACAACTTCTAATTCTTATCTCTAGGCCTTGATAACCTTTGTTACCTTTATAGCTTTCAACTATGCGTACCTAGGATCTGGAAAATGAATTAGAGTTGCCCATTAGTCATTTTCTGGTCTCTGAATGTTAAATCATACTTTTGTTTATTCTAACATTCACATGAAAACCCTCTGTTAGAAATGTACAGCCCAGTGTTTAAAGCTTAACAGTGAAAATGAAAAAAAGTGACAGGTAAAATTAAATGTTTCAAATGTTTTCTTTGGAAAGTTACATCTCAACTATTTCGTGGGGGAGGATAAATGAGGCGAGATCATTTTAACATACCTCAATAACATATGCAGAGTGCCTCAGGAAATGTAAGAACTGTTGGCCCTATAAATGAAAAATTAAGAGGAAGACAACTATTTATTTCATTCGTCATCTATATTTCTACTTAGGAATCATTGAATAACCTGAAGGCTCCAGCTGGCTAAAGATGCCTTGTGATCTCAGAAATCAGGAATACTTAACCCATTTTTAAAGATAACATTCACTTTATTTTTCCCTCAAGTCACAGTTGTATAAGTTTTCTGGAATTTGAGAATACGTTAAGATACGTCTGAATTGCCGTTATTTTAATTTGCAAAAATGCATAGTAGCTTGATGGGCTAGAAAACTGTATTCCTACCCCTGTTTCCAGCATGCAGCCATATCTACTGTTTATCTCCAAGAGTAATTCAGGAAAGTCTCTCTTTTTCTAATTCTAATACTTGCTCTTTTCCCACTCTCATTTTTGAACATATTTATCAGTATGAAACACAGTATCTTAAGCACACACATCCACTACTGAAATCTGATGGACTCTGTTGCAGTAAGAGCTGTGACTGCAACCTCTGTTCATACTGGAGTGACTACTGAGATGGACAAACACCTTCAGCATCTGTTCATGTTTTTAGTTTGATACTTACTTTATGAAATTACTTGTCAAAATACAGTTCAACTTTTCCAAATATCAAAGAAGCAGACTGTGATAATTGGCTTTGCAATCAGGTATTTCAAATGATCATTACAGGTTTTTTTTTTTAAGGAGATATATTTAGGTCTGTCTGAAAACACAGACCAAATGTTGCCATATCTCTTTCAATTTTTGGTCACAAGAACATTCTAGTCAATAATGACGCCATCTGAATTAAGTCATATTTGGTGGAGTCCAACATTCTGATGAGTCTTCAAAAGGGAAAAAAGATTCCTTCTAGAGCTTTTAACACAATAATAATGATTAAAAAAATACATAAACCTATTTGGAATAGCCAAAATTTGTAAGAAAAGCATGATCCACTTAGAACTCAAAAAGCAAAATGAAATCTTATCACCACACTGAGTGAGCTTTGTCTTTACTAGTGTTTTTTAAAGGTATGCTTATTGCAAATTACTATTTGAAAGTAATTTAGGAATGGGTAAGTGTTAATGATTACTACCCATATTCAGAATATTTTTCATAATTATAAAAAATTAAAGATGGATTATACTATATTTAGTTGTGGTGGGAATCATATAGATTTCCTTTTTAACAGCTATATTCTGCACCACAGAGAGCCTCACAGCTCTTGGCCTCATGGTCAAGAGACACGTACATCCATAAGAGGTGAAACTTGGCACTAGGTGCCTTGTGTAAAAAATATTAACATGACTTTGGAACAAAAAAGGAAAATGTATTGTCCTGGGTTCAGCAGTAGCAGTCATTTTTCTCCTTGTTAGTAGCTGGTGCAGTGCTGTGTTTTTGACTTTCAGCTTGGGAACAGTGCTGATAACATCAATGTTTTCAGTTGCTGCTGAGAATGTTTAGTCTGACCAAGGACTTTCTGAGCCTCATGCACTGCCAGGGAGGAGGGGAAGCCGGGAGGAAGCACAAACACGACACCCAGCCCAAGCTAACCAAAGAGGTATTCCATACCACAGCACGTCATGCCCAGTATATAAACTGGGGGCAGTTACCCGGAAGGGCGAGATCACTGCTTGGTCGGGCTGGGTATCGGTCAGCGGGTGGTGAGCGGTTGTGTTCTCTTCCCTTGTTATTTCCCATATCATTTTTATTATTGGTGGCAGCAGCAGTGGTTTGTGTTATACCCTAGTTACTGGACTGTTCTTATCTCAACACATGGGAGTTACGTTCATTCAATTCTCCTCCCCATCCCTCCGGGAGCAGGGGGGAGGAAGTGGGAGGAGTGAGCAAGTGGCTGCGTGGTTCTGGGTTGCCGGCTGGGCTTAAACCACGACACATATTCAATGCTGTATTACAAACAATAAACTCAATATTCTGTGGTATACTCAGAACAAATCATACAGACTTGCAGGATCAGGCCCAGCAAATCTCTATCAGGCATTTTCACCCAAAGTCCCGCTGAAGTTATGGGGCCTGCTCTTGAGCACAGAGTTACAGACACACAAACACTTCAGTACCTTTTTTTCACAGCATCTCAGGTCCAAACGTGTCTGCTTCTAAAAGCTCACAGGTGTTGGACACATTGATCCTTATGGGTCCCTACCAACTTGAGATATTCTACAATTCTATCATTTTAATCTTTTTATAATACACAAGACTAATGAAAGAGAGAAAAAAAAAATCTAAACCAACTAAACATCACAGCGCATTACACAATCATAGTCATACAAAATCTACCCAAATGAGGGAAAGCCAAGAGACAGAACAAAAAACTGGTGATGATCTCACTATGAAAAAAGAGCAAACCTTAGGACTTTTAGCACCACTTTTAAAATGAGAAAGACTTGTCAGCCAGTATTCCTTGGATATGCATTAACCTAACAAATTGGAAATGTGATCTCCACCTTGGCCTCTACTCTATTGCCTGTAAAAGAAATTCCTGTCAAGACCCAGGTAGTGAATCTCTTGTTGCCATTTTCAGCATGATGGTTTTTGACTAGATAAAGAGCACAGTGATATTCTATACACTGCACATTCAGATGATCTTTCTTCTACCCTCCCTCTCCCTATTTTGAAACACGGTTGTTCATGTACAATTTCTTCAGTTTCTAACATAATTTTGATTTGAGTCTTTGATACCAGAAAAGTGTTTGTTTGCTCCTATATGCTTGTACTAATTGTGCATTATGGAGGCATGGCAAAGTTAAGTTTGAAAAATTTATCTTTTAGAAACTCGAAATCAGCTGCTACATACTTTTTCACAGCTTTAATACTAAGCATTGGTTTAAACAAACTTTTGCGTGATTATTATCTGAATAATGTCTATGTTTGGGACTGTGTTTTTATGTTTTAAAGCTAGAAGCAAATTGTGCCAGCACTTGTTTCGTTTATTAATGCGCAGCCCTCTTTTATCTGCAGTTCTGTGCAGCTGCTTACCCCCTTACTCTATATTTGTGTCTTTTTCCACTACATTTGTATCCCTTTTGCACTTTTTGCATGATTCTTTTGCATTCTCTTTTATTTTCGCACCAGTCAGCCTTGTGAACACTGACAGTGAAAGAATGAAAGTGTTGTGAATCGTACCTAAAAACACCTGGAAAAGGTTTATTTTATGGCATCAAATAAAAATGCTGAAAAATACCTGTCAAATTATATATTTTTTTTAAGCAAGAAAACTTGAAGCTTGAAATACAGTGAAGCAAAAAAAGAAGTGCAAACTTACAGGAAGTTTGGCAACAGTGTTTAAAAGAAATTTTGCAAAGGGTGAAAAAAAAAGAAAATAAAACCAATAAAGATTAAATAACATTAAAAAATATCCAAGTCTTCATTTGATTATCTTTAATCTAATTATAAAAGGGAGCTGCTTAGTTCCCTGCAAAACAAGGAGACCTTAGATGGTTTAAGCAGAAAAAACAGAGGCTAGAGCAGCAAAAATAGTGCTAAATTAAAGCACTTGGAGGCCAAGGGCTTTGAACCTGGGTTTAAGCAGTCATTCCAACCTTGTGAGGCAGGGACTACAGAAATTTGGGCTTCGGCTAACAGAGCCCTCATTGTTCCACCAGGCAGCTAGAAAAATGCTGCTTTATATCTCCTCACACCACAAGCCTAGCACATAGAGCCTAGGAGGAGAAGGAGTCCGAGGGCGTGCTATCCATTGAAAAGCCATTTTTCCGCTATAAACTACCCCGTGCTCCAGCCCTGGCTCACCAACTGTGCTAACGGGATGTTATGATGGTGCATAATTTATAGCTGGAAATTTCTGATTTATGTGGGATTTGGGGCATTTGTGTGCCTGCCCTCCCAACCTTCCCTTTTCACTCAAACCTGGGCACAGCAAGGTGAAACCTTTCAAACTGCAGAGCCAAAGTGTCCGCTGCGCTAGTAGATAAACATTGCACAGTTGAAAGTTCAGGTATTCCACACCTGTTTAATATGTTTATCCAGTAATTAAAGATTAATGCTTATTCCAGACCAGATAAATATATACTGTACACATGCACGAATTCTGTAAGGAACAAAGATTTTACTGTATTAGGCTACTTAAGGGTACTGAAACACAGAGTTTAAAAAAGCCTTATCCATGTCACATTTAGACCATGCTATAAATTACATTACATACATTGGTAAAAGATGCTAATAGTATGTCAGTTGGAAGAATTACCGAAGACAGTTTAGAGACTGCTCACTATTTATCCGTATGGCTCATAATTATGGCTGTTTGAGAGACAGTTATGGTTCATTGCTATTTTGCAGCAAGCTCAATAGAAGGCATATGTGATGATGTTTGCATGATTTAGACTTTAATAAAATGTATTATGCTGAAGTGCTCAAAAATATTTTACTTATATATATGTACATATATATAGATATGTGTATATTTACATAGGTACACGCAAAAATATTCTTCATATGTGTATACACAGAATTTATATACATGTACACACAAATGCACACAAATAAATGAACTCTTTCGTAAGTTTTCCTTATGCAAAAATATATAAAAAAAATAAAAGGCCAGATCAACTGAAATAAGAGGATAATATGAAACCTTGTTAGGGTATGTCATCAAAGGAGTATTTTCAGAAAGGTTGGGACATACTGTCTTTTCCTTAACAAATGTCCAGTTTAAAAACGTCATGTTTGACATTGGCATTTTTATTTAATAAATATTACATAATGAATCCCATCTAATTTCTTTCTTTCTTTTTTTTTTTTTTTTTTTTTTATGCATAGGCAATGGAGATGCTCTATTTGCATCCTTCTACATTTTAAAGTAAGTTGTACATGTACGTCTCATAAGGCTCTTTTGAAAAAGATCTGTTTTCCTGTGTGTAAACTCACTGTGCAGTGTACCATGGAGGCTGGAATCAACCTCTTTACAGTCACAAATGGCCATGGGAATAGCTTCATGTCTGTCTGCTGATTCACACAAATTATGCTAATTCTATAATTTCAATTATTTGAAGTAATCAAATAAAATTCAATTAACTCTGCTTCTTAGAAAGTTCATAGGTTTATAATCAGAAGCATCTGAATAATAAAATATTTTCTAATTATATCATTTGGGATGTTATTGTGCTCAATTAAACTTACAAAGCTGGTAAACCAGTATGCTTGCCATGCTGGAACTAAACCGCTGCTAAGAAACACATCCTTAAAAATATATTTTAGGTAGTTTTATTATTTGTAGCTTCAGATCAAATCAGCAGCTAATGATGTTCTTAAGGTTAAATCAATAGTTCTTACGCAAGACTGAAAGGATATACTGCAGTGGACTTAATTATCAGCCTGTTTAACCCGTGCTGTATGCTGGACTCTGTTTTGTATTGGCAACATTCCCTGTCTCTTTTAAGGAGGAAGCTCACCCAACACTGACTTTTTTGAAGCCTCTATCCAATGCATGACGCAACCTTGCTCCCATTTAGTAAGGGCAGAAAGCTCCGTATACCTGTATGGAAAGCAGAGCAAGACCTACACAGGACAAAGAGCAATCTCTAGTGAGGCGCTGTCAGCTCACTCACTAGCTAGGTGAATGGGAAAAGGTCAGGACAATTCACATGCAGCAAAGGTCTTCAAGTTTGTTTTTTAATTATTTTTGGATATACACACTGATGCTGCTGAACACACTAAGTGCTTCTCACAGAAGCAGTGTACATCTTGCTTTGTCTAGTGTTTTCCAGAAGGCATGTTAAAAACCCAGAGGGGACAGCATGTATGAGTGCACATGTTCAAAAAGAACAGGTTTGCTAAAGCATTACTGTAAACTCCCAGACTGACTCCTGTGTGCAGTGGCACAGATTTCTGACTGGTCATCCTGCCCCCTTTCTCAAAGAAACTGAAGAACTATTCTCAGTTTTAAGACAACCCACCTCAAATGGCAGTGGCATACATTTTGCACATATGTGAAGTATATATGCATTTGTAGTAGCAGGTACACAACTGAGTATAGTGGTCCTTATCATGGCCATAAAAATAAATGTAAGAATAAAAATCATTAAATCAAAGCCACAAAATCACAAACAGCAGAATTATTTCATGTTCCAAATTTTGGAAGCAACAAGCTTCCTTCCGTCACTTCCACAATGTGGTGGGCAGGAAGGGAGTCAAACAGAAAGGAATTGCAGATCACATAGTCCTGACCTATTCTTGGCTTTCACAATGCCCTTAGAACTGCACAGAACATCAGTAACTAGATGCAAAGTAAAGGTGTTGCAGATCCAAGTCTGAAATCGAGATTTTGGGGCACAGAAGCACAGGCTGGATTAGAAGGGATCTCTTGACATCATCAGGTCCAACACCTTGCTCAAATCAGAATAACTTCAAAGTTAATTCAATGTCTTGGTTAAAGCATGCAATCCAGAATAAACCAGCTTTACCATTCTGGTCAAGCAGCAGTGTGTATCTTTGCAGAGAACAAACCTACTTAAGGTAGGGTATGTGACAGTCATTGTCAATTTATAAGCCTTGCGTAAATGCAAAAAATTCAGTTGTAGAACACATAGTTCAGAACTGGAATGTATTATTTATTATTAATTAATTGAATACCATGAAAACATCTCTACCTATCAAACAACAGAGATTTAATTATAAAGGGAACACAATGAAGCACAGCTTAAAAGGACGCTGAGATCAGTCCCATGCTAAATTCCCCACAAAAGCACTTGGTATTGTTTTCCAGGTCAGAGAGGGCAGGAAAGGACTAACATAGTCCTGCTAAGCTAACAAATATGACAGAAAACATTAAAGGAAATAAAGATCTCTAGATGAATAGGTATACTCCTGTTCTCCACCTTGGGCAAATGCCTCCTATCTTGCTTCATCTGCAGTCAGCTACACTGGATTAAGCAGAATCCTGAGTTTTAAACAGAGAAATCACTCTTCACACAAGAGAAGTAATTTGAACAGGCATTTAATTATGCAGCCATCTAAACTGTAGTGAGGTAAAAGTGCAGTCTTAATGGGAAATAAAAAACCCCACCAAACTCAAAGCTCTAACACATGAACCAGTCAAGCCTATAGCAGCTGGGAGCTGTTTGTGACTTCTCTGTTTCACTCCTTTAGACTTTCTGGCATTTTTATTGCCTGTTATCCCAGTGATAATATGTAAGCATGCAGATATATTAAATTGAGAAGGGGGAAAAATAGGGGCTACATAGAAAGCAGCAGACTTGCAGTAACTGATAAACATCAGTCATTTTCTAATAAACTAAAAGATTCTAGAAGTTTGGAAGTTAGCAAATAAACTGTTAAGAAAATATTCTGATGTAAAGCCTAAAGGAAGTTTAATATTTGTAAAAGAAAGCATTCAAAACCCACTGCTTTAAGCTTCCCTACCCCACCGTGCTCATTTGGAAAAAAGTAGTGTACATTAGGTTTGGGTTTTTTTTGCTTTTCTTCTTGTTTTTGTGCTTTCAGGTTTTACCCTATAACCCTGAGTGCCATAATCCCCCCCCCCCCCTTTTTTTTTTTCTTCCAAACTGCAACTGGGAATTTCATGAAATCATTTGATTCCTGTGCTGAGGTTTTCAGAAAAGCAAAAAAAGCACACACTCTCCGAATGAATGAGAAAAATTAAAAAAGCTGGAAATGCCAAGGCTTGGTTAAAAATATCTCTCTCATTTAGAACCAGATGTTACCATAGATTTCACAGAAGTCTATGAAAGAAGGATGGACCAGATTTCAGTCAAATTACAGGATTTAGACATACTGCTTTGCAAAGGTGAACCAGCTAGAAAATTCACCATGGTTGCATTTGTGTACTTGCTTAGCCAATGAAATTATGGAAAATTTTTCATAAACAAGTTTGGAATGCCTGAAAGTTGGCTTTTTGCCAAAATAAAAAGAAGATAAAATAAAAGCAAAGCCTTAAATAAATCCAGGCCACATGGGAAGAAATTTTGATCTCACTGACTGCATGGGTCCCAGCATTTCACTCTTATATAATGAGTCCATTAACAATGAGGAGAAAGCTATTTTCATCATTCTTCTCAAGTCAAAGTCAGAAATGTAGTGCCAGTTTCTTGGTTCATGAAAAGCATCTTTAAAGAGAAAAAGTCACGTATCCCTCATTCAAACAGTGTAAGGCCAAAGGTAAAAACACTGCTAAGGCAGTCACTGGAAAGCAAGTACCTATTAGTTGTCATCAGGGCTGCCTGGATCCTTATCTCAAAACAACACTAAGCTCCCAAAGCCCTCTAAAATTAGATAAAATCCTGGGCTAGCAGAAAGGATCCCACAAAAGACTTTCAGATAAATTCTCCAAGCTCTTGTGCATCAAAACAAACAAAACACCTTTCCCAGTTTTCCAGGGGAAACTGACAAAAGATGCAGTGAAATAGCCAGAGCTCAGCAGCCTCCCTGGGAATGCCAAAGACAGAGGCAGAAGTCTCTGTGGAATTCCATTGTGACCAGAGGCTTGAACCTCTCTCTGTGTTCCGCAGCAAACATCAGTTCGTTAATTAAGGCTGAGGCTGATGGGCATTGGCCCTTTTGTACATTGATGATAACACTTATCCTTGTCAAAACTGATATGACCAATCCATCAACAGCTTTCCCTTTTGAGGAAACAACACAACAGAATAATTTCTCCTCTCAAATCAGCCAGAACACACCTATGTGGTAAGAGATGCAAGAGAATAAAGAACTGTAGGGAAGCCCCTATCTTGGAAGTGTTGTGTTGGTTGGCTTTGGGGAAAAGTACAACACATTTAGAAAGAGCCATGGGGACCACTGGAATGTTTAGCACAGACAGCTGAATGGGTGTCTTCCCTCACGTAAAGCAACTGCAGCGGGCTCTGCTGAATTGACATGACTGAAAACAAAGTGATTGCCAAGTTGGGAACCAGTTTAACAGCATGAGCGCCTCAAAGTTCAAATAAGAGGAATGCAATACCAGGGGTCACTGCAGGAACAGGCTTGTAAGGGACTGGTAAGGTTTATTAAACACCACTCGTCACTCTTCGTTTAGCACAATTGTGGGAAAATGAAGATTTTCTAGCCCAGTGATCCAGTCTAAAACAGAAGTCAAATGTGCAAGACAAGTCCTGTCTCTTGGGAAGAAATCACCCTTTAGCTGTGAGGGAAACCACATTTGCTTCTTTGGCAAAACGCTGGGGACTCTCCTCCCACGTAGAAATCAGACAAGACTCCTATTTAACTGTGGATGCCAAGAACGTATTAGTATATATATACGTCACCGTTCTACCACATTCTTTCTAAAGGCATCTCTAGTATTACATGTGCACAACCACTTACAACAGTACCATATTTATGCTTGCAAATTAAGTAGCCCAGCTCCTGACAAGCATGCTTATGGAAATGTGCCCCTGGAAACTCACAACCAGAACTGACAGGGAGGCTGAGAAAAATATGTCCTACATATCCAGGGAAGCTGTAGAGAGAGAAATCAGATTTATTAACCCACTCCAACCATATTTCTGAAGCTACTTACAGTTTGCAAAGAGGATACTCCAGACTTCATCAAAGGATGCAGGATATTTTCAGTAAAGAGGGAAGAGTTACTTCTTTTTTCTTTCACAGCTATTCTTACATAAATTGAAGTAAAGATATTCTGATACAAAATTACCCTCACTTCTAATTAGCTACTAAAAAAGAAAATTACAATCATGTTTTATTGAAAAAATAAAGAAATTACTGCAATTTTCATTATACCTCAGGAGGTGGGGTGTTTTTTTTTTGGCTTTTTTTTTTTTTAACCTGCTGCCCTGTCAGGCCTTATTATTTGCACAAAGATCTGACAATTGTGGGGTCATATTTGTTAGCTGCTTGTGACAACACTCAAAAGGGGCACTATATATCACCAAAACAGCTCACAAACTGGCTAGTCACATTATTTATTATGAGCCACACATGTGACAAATTATTTAACTCAGTGACTCCTAATAAGTCAAAGAGCAAGCAATTAGCTAACGCAGTATGAGGCTGTTTGTGGCAATTTATAGATGCTCTCAAGCTGTCACAGCACTTCAAAGTACCATTAGGGGGGAACCTCTTAATGACTCACTTGAGATGACAAGCATTACACAGCACACATGGCAGCGATGAATTTGGCAGCCGATCCTGTTACTTGAAGCTTCCTCCCCTTCCCCCAACAGCTGTTTGCATGTTTGCAGTTCCCATTTCTCTCTTGCAAGTTGTTCGTCACTGGAAATGGGTAGAGGGAGGTACTGTGTTCCTTTGCAACAGAGCAAGTGCTGTTCAAGGACACTCTGTGGCCAAGTCCTTGAGACTACAAAACATCAGAGGGCTGTATGACTATTAATTAGGAGAGATACTTCAGGTAAAATCTGCTGGTTGCATGATTTTTCTAGCTTACAACTGGAATGGATGAAACCTCATGGAAGCTGGGGTGCTTTTCCAGTTAGCTGCGATTATTCTTTGTAATAATTTTTATTTAAAGTAAACAAAACAGGGACATTTTTAGGACATTTGTACAAGATGACCTCCAGATCTTCCGGCCTCTACCATTCTGTGAAACCACAGATTATCACTTTCATTCACTCAGGATCTGAGACAGATCCATGCTTTAGAGCTCAGACCAGCTTCTAAAGCTTAGTCCCTGGCTTACTGTAACAAATTGCAGCAATTGGTGACTATCTTGCATTTTCGTCTTTGCACCCCATTGAAAAAGTGAGCATATCCCTTTGTTCTGAGTCCCTTCTTGTATTTCTAGTTGCATGCAGTTTAACAACTCCCCCGCTGTATCAAACCTAGGCATCTCGGTGAATTACGGACTAATGCTGAAGCAAAGATTGCCTGGGATAAATCTAGTCTGGGTGTGCCTATTCATATGCAGTGACAGTGTACAACAACTGTAGGAATTAAAAATAATCTGGCAGCATCAGGTTAAAAAACCTCTTGACAATTAGCAGAGATTCTGTGTTGGAGAGGTGAAAGAGCGAACTCGGGGAAGGAGCAGTTAAATGATTACTTTGCAGAAACTCTAGGTAATAAAATGAAGGCCAAAGAGAACTGGAGGAAGATACAGCTTGAAGCCACCACTACCCTAAGGCTGTACCTTTAGCTGTAAGCACATGACATAGCTGTGCCTGGTGAAGGACAAAAATTAATCAATGGAATGTATAGGTGACACTGAGAAAACACAATGTGCTGGCCATGATTGGATGTGACTGTACTATTTCAGGAGGGGAGAAAAGGGTAAAAAAACCAGATGTCAGACCCACATTCAAAAGGAGTCATTCCAAGCCATCCAAGCAAAGGCTCCCCCACACTATAAGACATGTTGCAGGAGCAATTAAACCTCTCTCTGCCACACACATTCCTTTTTAAAATGCAACGAATAATTGACTGTGCTTTAGCATTCCTCAGCAGCCACGGCTGTATTATAGCAACTCTGTTATTCCAGATAGCTTGAGGGGAAAGTACCTGCATAGAAAAGTGTTAACCTCTGCCTTTAATTGCACAGTTAAATTTCATCCATGAGATTTAACTTGTGCTTTTGACACAGCATCAGATTTCTAATGAAAAAGCTTAATCTAACACACCATGCAAAAGGGTTGAAATCCTCTTCAGTACAGAAATCAATAGTTTCTATAGGGGATAAGACAAGTTCTAAATATGCAATAAAATATTTTGTCTATCAGAAAAGGTTTCTATTTCCTTCTATGATTTTGCATATTGAGATTGTTTTAAAATGTGGAAAGTAGAAGTTAGAAATTATGTTCAGATTTTATTATGGAGGTTGAATGACAGGAATATCTTTATGAATAGCTGTAGCGTAAGAGTGTATTTTCCAAAAGTACTTTATAAGCATTTCCCAATTACTTGGGAAAGAAAAAGAGACATATTCAAATCTTTATATAATATTATAACAAACTTCAAATAATACGCTTGGTGTTCTCCCCTCAGTGCTCTCTGCAGGCCTTAATACCTGGCATTTCATCAATCTTCTGGCACAGCGTCTTTTATTTTTTTTCTTTTTCTTCTGGTATCACTTCATCTTTGTCAACTTTTGCTTGTCTTCCCATGCATTTATGTCATGCTGCTGAGCTTTTCAGAAGTTACAAAGTAGAACTATCTGAACACTGTGCTGGAGATCATTTTACTGCATTAATGTAATAACTCATCAATCAAATTTTGGATATCCACGTATTACTTATTCTGTTGTTCTAACTTATAAAAACTTTTATACTCTGAGGGAAAAGTATTTCTAGACAAGCCAGGTTTGGCTGGGTGGGGAAATTGCCTTAGTTTGCATTAGCGCAAGAATGGCTAAGCAGAAAACAGAAGAGGTAAGAGAGTGTTTCCTGAAATGGCACTTTTAAAACTGATGGGTTATCAGTTCAACTGTTTGACTAGAAACCACAAGTGGCAGAACACAGATTTTATGTGTTGCCAGTCTCAGGATCTTTGGTGCTTTCCTTAGAGCTCTTCTCACACAGTCATGAGAACGCAGAGGCCTCCCAGCTTTCTTTTTAAAAGAAATAAAAATAAAACAAAAAAAAATTAAAGCCTTTCTAGTTCCAAGGGAAAATTTAAAAGCAAAACTTAAGTATTTCCTGAAAGCTCAAAACCCCAAAAAGGCAAATAAATCAACACTTACTCTTTCTAGGTTAAATAAATTGTGAGGGTTTTTTTTAAATTCCATTCTGAAGGTCTGCTTCACTTTCCATTTATTTATTTATTTAAACACAGGGAAGAATCCACAATGAATATAACTAATCATAATATCATGGGTAACCTCATACTCCTCATAGGTAATTTCATCAGGATAACAATTTCCAGTGAGAATCACAAAATTTAGTCATATTTTTAAATACCTTCTCTTGAATCATCATGACTGCTTTTTCCCAACATCTGATCTCCTAGTAATCAAGGAAAACAAACAGCTTTCTTTTGCAATCCTTTTCTAATCTGTGGAGGAAAGGACTAATCGTACAATGGTGCCTATTCAGTAACAATCAAAATATTATTCGAACACTAAGCACTAGGGCAGAAATCTTTCAGGCTTTCCTGTTTTCTGACACAGAGCCACAATTTTAGCAAATGCGTATAAAAATGCATTTCTGAGGTAAGCAAGGCTAGCCTCTGAACCTTGGTTTTGAGATGCTTATAGTTTAGAAGCAGAAGATAGCAAGCATGTATAGAAGAGTAAGCTGAAAACCCCAGGATTTGGGGAAGGGTAGATAGCCATACCCAGGTTGAAGGGATGATATTTTACATAGATAATCATCACTCCATTCTTAATTTACACTTTAGATTTTGCCACTTCTACTTTACAGGTATGTAATTGCATCTATGGTGATTTATTAGCAATTTCAGGACCCAGTAACCCAGGTTTATCCTCTGAACTAAGATTTAGTGCATGGATTAAAACCTGTCACGATATAAGACTGCAGCGGAAGCCTTTTAGGCAAGTTACAGGGGGCAGGTTTTCAGTGATGACAGCTCTGGATGCGGGATTTACAGTTGGTAACAGAAAACAATTAGAAATCTATGAAACTGTGCCTTAAGTTTGTCAGAGTCTTAATCTTCTTCAATGAGCTGAAATGAAATTACAGGGTCACATTTCCCAATTATTACATGAACCGATTAAGGTCTCCTCCCTGCAATTAAGTTGTCTAATCTTGCCATAGTTCCCTAAGGAGAATGACTTGCTGTAGTCAGTGATCTATTCCTCAAGGGTCCAACTGCCTATATCTTCTGCCTTTGGAGAAAAGAACAAGTTGCTCACAGATCAGACACATCTACAGCATTTTCCCATTGCATGAAAACTAGTTATCCTCATTTGAATGCAATTAGATTTTCATCACTTATATCATGCTATTTCTTTGCCTAACCAGGATTTTTTTTTAAGTAAATTTCTTCCTTTTCCCACTCCTCCACCTCCTTTATCCCATTTCCCCTCAAGCACATTTTAAAAAATGGCCAGTCCTGACTGTTAACAGCATCTCATACATCTGTATCTTTGTTCCTTCCCAGCTCCATTACTCTGATCAAATTAAGTCTTAATCTTTCAGTAACTCTCTGGATATTTTTTGCTCCATGCTTTCCTGAAGTGCAATGTCTTTATCTAATGTCTACTGAGCTCCCTTCCATGCTGCTGACTGTCTCAAATTACTGGACTGGTATTTTCACAGGATATTTGTCATACCAAGATATTATGTGCATACAGCAAACCCCTGAAGATCAGGGTAAGGAGACGCAAAAGATACATGGAAAGCATTTTAAATGATGTTAAGAACAGTATCTGGTCAAATTCATGCCACCATGAATGAATCCTGAGAATCTCAAAATCCTTAGCACTGTGTGAGAAGGAATTCTCCCACATTGCTGTGATAGACAGCAATTCAGCAAATCGAAAGGGCAGAATACTAGTCACTGCTCAATGCAGATGGCATCTAGACCAAACAAGGTCTCTGCTTAGCCAGCCGGCCTACATTTGAATGGGTCAGCCAGCTTCTTAGCTGGATGCGTCATACAGCCATGTTCCCTTCTCTTTCCCATCAGATATGGTTGCTTTGCTACCTTCTTGCAAATACTCAGGACAGTTGGCCATAGAAAACATTAGCTTTGCTACCTCAGTGCTGTGCAGAAACCTGTCAGGCTGCTAAACTACAGTAGTAAAATGTAGAGTGGCTGCACAGGAGTTTATTTCTTGCCTCTATTGGCCCAGCTAGGGCAGAGTCTGCACCTCATTTGTGAGGAGATGTCTTGCTGAATGCAGCTGTCAGACCCTGCTTACAAGAAGTCATTGCTGAAATGAAATGCTGTATGCAGTAATTTGGTGTTCAAATGGGTGTTGCAGAAAGCTTGCAGAGAACATTGCAAAAGTCACTGTAGAAACTTCCATGGGTTTTGAGAGCTGCTTAGCACTCAGCACCTCAGCACACAGCTACAGTTTAGGGTATAACTGAGGTGAAGCATCCTAGCTAGAGCAATGACTGAAGTCAAAACACAGAAATAACTGACAAACTTAAGAAGCTAACAGAAGCCCATATGCAACACTTCTGAGTTGTTAGTATTTTTCTTCTTCAACAGCTTTGGGTAAAAGAGAGACTATCTTCATAAGAAATCCTGTCAGGCCAAACTGAAATTTGAGGATTCAGATTACACCATATGATCAAAAGCATCTGCTTTCATCTCAGGCACAGCAGGGACAAAGCAAGAGACATCATTCAAGATCTGAGAAATGGATCAGCAGCAAGTGTGGTGCAGCGAGCACTCTAGTGGGAATGGAGACTGAACAGAATCAGCAAATTCTGTTTTGCCTGTTTGCTTTTCTGCTTGCTTTTTAAATAAAAGAATCTGCAGTATTTATGTGTATGTGTGCTTAAGTTTGTGCACACAAAACTACACAAAGCATATTCCAGCTCAATACATCGAAGAAAATATAAGAGTAAAAAAGTCAAATCAGAGTCAATTTATAGTAATTGTAAAAAGCTCATGTCACAGAAAACGTACATCCTCAAGCACTGCAGAATACTTTGCAACCTAGCTATACAGAAGAACTGCTTCACAAAATAAATTACTTGGGAAGGAACTGCATGGTTTGAAAGTATGCTGTGCACAGACACAGATACTCTCTTAACTACACAACTAACCAGTAAATTTCAGAGCTATCAGATTTTCTTTCAAGGAGATTTTCATATATTTACTTATTTTTTTAAAGTAAGGAGATCCATTGATAGGTAAAATCATAAATGTAGCAAACACCCAGCTCCCCAAGAAACAGAAGAAAGTGATTGCACCTATTGATCTGTACTTGAAAACGGAAATTTGAAAGATTTCCATTTTCTAGAGATTCTTTTTGCTCCATATAACAAAATACCTTTTCTCTTTTAGCGCATTTATGCTGATATTGCTTTGCCCCTTTGAAGGTTAATGGTAGCCTTTATGATCTCATTATGAATATTAAGGTATACCTTGCACACTGATCCAGCAAATGGCTCCAGCAAGGGCACATGTCATCTTTTAGGTGATGAGAGTTGTGACATTCATGCAAGATCTTTGCAGTAGCAGCAAGGAGTCTGAGACACCATTTGTGTGGGGATTCAATTCCACCTGAAGTGCTGCGACAAGGGACTACATTTTCAAATCTTAAATACTGGAGTTCTAGTTCTGCTTGTACATATAAACCTCAATTCCCCATACTTTCTAAAAAAAGAGAGATGCTATTTATAGAGAGGTTATTTAGCTCTATTGATCAACAGTATTCAAACCTAGACTTTCTATAATGAATTTTTAACATATGGTAAATGTGTTAACACAGAACAGCTGATTTCGCTTATAATGCCTGACCAGCCTTTGCTGTAGTTAAAAAACACATAATTTAAATACACCCCCTCCCCCCTCAAGAAAAAAAAAGAAAAACAAACCAAAACCGCTTGGCTTTGAGTCCTTGCACTTCAGGACATAAATGAAACTCTAAAAGAGGGAAAAAGGAAGACATTTCCCCCATGACGCATTTATTCCACAACTGCCCACTCCAAGTTTCTTGTCCTTTCTCGGTAGGCAGAGTGAGCTGGCAGCTGTGAGAGATGCTGGACAGAATGATGGCTGTGCTGGTCAGCTATAGAAAATCAGATATTTAAATGTACAAGAATTCATTTCTTCAACAGCCTGAGTCAGAGCTGCTGTACGCAGTAGTGCAAAGGAACTTTTAATTTTGCTATATTTTTAAAGAACGTGAGCACACACATGTAGGTCAGAAGGATTTGTACAACAATTTGCAACAGTTTGTGGAGCAGATTAACTAGATTCTTCCCCACTGAAAGGATTACACAAAGATTAAAACATTCAAAGTATAGAAAAACATGTAATACAGGGGGGTAATTTACGCTAAACCCATTATTAAAAAGATGAACACGTTTAATTAAATTTAAAAAAAAAAAGACAAAACCTGAGTCATGAAGCAGTGAGGTGATACCCCTTTAAATGAGAACAGCCTTCAAATAAAGCTGTGGTAGAAGTTATGTCTTCACCAAAGTGGCATTTTTGCCAACAAGACTCTTGGCAGCCTTCAAGGGTCGACACTAGCACAATTGACCAAATATGGTTGGGAATTTGAAAACATTGAAGATATTAGCATTTGTTCCTGAGTCTAACATAACACAGTCCAGTTTTGCCACCAGAGCCTATAACTATTAAGTGATAACTTAAGCACAGGAATGCAAATAATCCATTGGTTCACATTAGTGTCATTTCCATTTGTTGATGTTTCCAGTCCCCTTCAAATCCTGGCAGTACCTTACTTGACTTCTGAGGGGAACAATCTACAGGAAATGTACTAAAGAAACTTAAATGATGAGAGCAGAAGTCAGCAGTGGTTTAGTTGCAGAGAAGGGAAAAAAGATGATACATTAAACTACACTGTGCAGAGTAACTTGACCTCAAACTGATTGCTGTTAAATTGCTTGAACTGAAGTTAGTCATTTACCTACTGGCAGATACTCAAGATTTATCTTTACAAGCTAAAAGGTTTTATCATTTGTCCATAAACTCACCGCCAAATGTTAACTTTCAAAATACTGGTTTAACTATGAAGTGTGTGGAAGTTTTGCTGAAGTCAATGAAAAATTAAAGTAGCTTATGATAAAATATTAAATAAATAATTTGGCACCACTCCTTTGAGAAGTTAGAAGGATGCTCTGAATTCTTAATGGCTAAAATAGAGCAGCATCCTAATTTTTAAGGAAGAGTCTTCAATCTGAAGTCTTCAGACCCAGAAATGTCATAATGGGCATCTGTGTTGTAAAAAGAAAAAGGGTCTATAATATATTAAAACATACTAGACAAAAATAAATTATGGGGGAGATGAGATAAGCTTTATGCTACAGAGATAAGTACAATTACTACTCATTTTAAAGAGAAATAAGAAAAGTTACCCTGGGAAAAATGAAATCCTCCCACACTTCTAACTACACCTTTATCTAGCACATATATCAGTTTAATGTGTCTAAACATCCCAGCAAGGAATTGCAACGTTTAATTTAAACCTATATTCAAACAGATACAAGAAACAGGAAGACAAGCAGTAAACTTCCAAACAAAACCCCAAGCCCAGATTTCAACAAATTCGGTAGTTGTCATCAGGGTACTTTTTATTTTGGAAAAAAAAAAAAAAAAAGGAAAAAAAAGACAATGCAAAAATCTAAAAAATTACAGTGACCTTACAGAAAACCTATTGTGCTTTCTTAAACGCTGTATTTTTATGGAAAGTGAGCAGCTGCAGGAGGACTCCAGCACTTTGCTGGACTGGATTCTGAAGCTATGCCCCCAAGACCATCAAATTATTTCCCTATACTCTTTGCATCTGACTTCGCTCCTTTCTTACTGAGGCTGATCAGTGATGTAGGCAAGGGTAAAATGTAAGTAAAATGAAAGACACTGAACTCTAAACAAACAACCTCCATGCCAGCCCGAGCTCTCCCTCCCATAATTTGGCCAAATGGAGCATTAACCAGAGGAAGGGCATTTCAGTCCAGCCCACGGCAGGGCACCTTAGATGAACTATGCTTGAAGAACCCAAAATTACAAATATCTTCACAGTTTTATATATTTCCCAAGTCAGTGCTCCCTCTGGATCCAAATAGGTCCGACAGACCTCCATACCTGAAAGAGGTACAAACAAACACTTTCCAGGCCCAACACAAAATGTCCTCAGAAATAGGCAAAACTCAGTTTTTCCCAGGAATTAAGTCATCAGCCTCTTCAAAGATGTTTCACTGCATGTTAGAAAACCAGTGCCTACCTGGATTTTTTTTTTAAATTTTATTTTATTTTTTATTTTATTTTATTTTATTTAAAAGCAGTAGGGTAAAGAAACAAGCATTTGTGCATTTTCAACTGTTTCTTCATTTTCAAAACCAGCCTGTTATTCTGGGCACCTCAGCTCTTAAATGCTCAACTTCAGATATCAAAAAAAGACTAGATTTCCTGAAGTGAATGGACCTCGCTTTTTCAATAGACAGACTGAATCTGCACACCAAAATGGAAGCATTCAAGATATAGAGCACTAATCTCTTTTAAAAAAGAAAAGAAAATGTAGAAGACAGATTGTTATATTTATGTTCTGAATAAATGTAACAAAACATATTCCATCTGCCCCCTCATAAGACCACTGAAAGTCAGCAACTGCACTTCCAAGACGCACCCCATTCCAAGCTCAAGAAAGGCATTTCACAATTTCCATGAACATCCAATGACTGTCATGCTCAGCCTGGAGAAGAGAAGGCTCTAGGGAGACACTTGAGCAGCTTCCACTATCTAAATGGGGCCTAAAAGAAATCTGGAGAGTGACTTTTTACAAGGGCATGTAGGGATAGGACAAGGGAGAATGGCTTTAAACAGAAAAAATATACTTTTATTTTCCTCTTTAACTGAAATACGTTAGATTTAGAATAGATATAGGGAAGTTCTTCACTGTGAGGGTAGTGAGGTGCTGACACAGATTGCCGAGAGAAGCTGTGGCCGCCCCATTCCTGGAAATGCTTGAGGCCACGTTGCTAGGAGCTTTGAGTAGCCTGGTCTAGCGGAAGATGGCCCTGCCCATGGCAGGGGGGTTGCAAATAGATGATCTCTAAGGTCCCTTCCAACCCAAACCGTCCTATGATTCTATGATGACTGAAAAAACCAAAAAAAATACTTGCAGTTGCGTCTGGATGTCTGTAAAGACAATACAACTATTCATGGCTCAACTATTGATGCTCAATGTAAAAACTCAAATGTGACAGGTACCTTGAAATTACTGCTACTATACTTTCCTGCAAACAACATTTCATCTAATTTCAACAGTTTCCAAATAAGCCGTGAATGCCAGCAAGGACCTGGATTCATGGATATCAGATACTTCCATCAGATGGCACTATGCAGATGAAACAGTAACTTTTGATACAGAAATTTTTGCAGTATGAAGTCTAGGTATTACAGGAGGCATTAAAAATGATCTGTCAACAAAGTAAGCTTTGTTAACAGATCACACTTACTAAATAATGTCTTAATAAAAATGAAAAACAGATTGTTGTAAAACTAGAATTTTAGATAAAAATCTATGCATTCTCAGATCAGGTCAATAGTTTATTTGATCTAATAAGAGAAAAATATTATACAAGTGCAGTTTTAGTCAAGTTACTCAAGAAGTACTTACTGAAGAGTTACTACTTGAGTAGTAACCCAGCCTTTCTCCCTCCCACCCAGAATTCCTAGAAATTATTTCACCATGATATCAGCACATTCACTACAAAGCAGAAAATAACATTCCCGTGGAAAAGGTAACCCTGTTTGATTTCTTAACCGAGATAAAAGATTTGAATGCCTCAACAGCCTATGTAAACTTAGTTGTGACAGTCAAAACCAGAGTTTAATTTAAATAAATGATTATTTGCATAACATCCCCCTTTCTCTTTGGCATAAAAAAGAAGTATATGAATTGGTTTCCCATCAAATATGCAAATTGGCTTTGTCATAGTTACCTTCTTAATCTGTTAGCAATTATTTTTAAGTAACCTTGCTCAATGCATAAGAAATGAAATAAAGTGATCACATACATTTTGTATACAGACTTGTAAATTGCTTTTCTCATTTCTTTTTGGCTCCAAGACACTACTCAAAACATTTCTAGAATAACATAACTATATTTCATAGATAAGTAAAAAGGGTATGTGTGCCTGAGTAGAGAGAGAGGAAAAAAGAAGCATAGCAGTGTTTTAAAGCCAATGTTTTGACATTCTCCGAGGAAGACAGGAAAGGGTATTTGCCCACAGAATTCAATGATTCTTGCATTTCCATTTCCCCCATTTTCCTGTCACATATCACAGCCAGAAAAAAATATTAACTTGTAAGAAAGAAGGCAAATGGGAAAACAGACATGAACTCCACAGGAAATCCAAGTTCACTTTGATTTTGTTTTGCTTATTGAAACAAAGTCTGAAGTTTTATGCAGTTCAAGAAGATCTTAATAAAAGAAAAGAAGCATAAGCAATATTCAGCATAAAGTTTCTGAAATACATTTGTGGCCAGCGCCTTTTGTCACAGGCAATTTAAGGAACTTGCAATAGAATCTACATGGTATTCAATGGCAAAAACATTATGAATAATGACTTATTAACAAAACCAAAGAACACTCAAAGGCAACCAGGTCTGTGGCAAGTTATGTAAAGCCACGAACTCATAATTCTTAAATAAAATATACAGCCACACCTTTGCTCTGAACAGAGTTTTCGGAGAAAGTGTAAAGAATCTTATTCTTGAACCTATATTTTAAAATTGAGACTGTAGCTGAACATTATTTTATCCTGTCTTCACCCTGCTTTTTTCAGAATAATGTTTTGCGGTATGCAAATACCTATCTTTAATTAAAAAGCAAATAATACACAACTATGGCTTGTTGCTGCTTTGTTGTTTCTGGATTGAAACATCACTAGAATTTAAAGAAACATTATACAACACATCTTCTACTGAGAAAAATTCATTGGAGATCCCATTTCAGAATCACCAGAGGTGAAGCAGCCCTCTCATTTCCTTTGGCCATGTGAAAATGAGGAAGAAAAGCTGCTGAGAGAAAGCCAAAAACTGAGCTGGCAAGATCCATGACAAGCAGCTGAAAGAGGGACCTTGGGACCACAATGTCGTCATCGCTGTCCAACTTTTTTTTTTTTTTTTAACCAGCTCTCACATTTTTTCCCCATGACAAATGGCTGCTTTCAGAGGTCCCCTCCCACTCCTCCCTCAGTCTATACACATCAGTCCTGTTGCACATATCTGCTATATTCTACTTTTTCATGTAGCATTTTCTTACCCTATTCTCTTTTCAGTCCCTCTCATTTCCCATGTCTATTTAAATGTCTCATAATGCTCAAACTGCTCAGTCTGGCTGCACGAAAGTGTAAATTCCTTCAAGAAAGAACTTGCTAGGATCTCCTTGAGGAGTTCCTGCAGAATCTGGGCTCTGATCTTGGTCTGGGTCCCAAGAGAACGGGCAATGCATAAAATAAACAATCTATTTCATGATCTAAAACGTTTGCACAATCAGTAATTGCTTCCCACACGGATTCATACTTCAGAAACCACTCAGTAGTAGGTAGCTTGTACTGAGAGCTTGTTGAGTGATGGGGAGATCTTTAAAACATCTGGGGACATAATTGGATGATGAGCACTTTTGAAAACCTGTCTTCAGCGCTTTCCCCTCCCTGAAAAAGTGCAGACTATCTGCAAATATTTTTAAAGACGTTGATTCCCACAGTATACACAGTTGTACGGGTCAGCTTCTCAAAGACGACACTGAAGTTAACAACTAGAATGAGTCAGCTGTTCCTAAGTGTCAATCGCCCCGGCACTTTTGCAGCAATATACTAGATGTCCATATAATTGAGATTACATGGAAAAAACTCAGAGATCATCATACTAGGCATTTTTGCAAAATTACATTTCTTCACTGGTGGGGGGACTTACCAAAATCCTTTGAACTATAATAAAAATAAGAATGCACATAGCATAATAGCCAGTCTCTTCTCCTCAAGTGCAATTGACAGAATTAACATTGTTTACCTACATAAATTTTATGTAAAATTCTAAAGAAATAAACCTGCAGTAGTATTTAGGGTTGTCTTATTTTAGCATATCATACATTCCTAGACTAATTTGTTTAAAACTAAACAAATTTAGTTTAGTTTAAATTTAGTTTTAGAGGACAAGGAACTTCATTTCAAATCCTGCTTTGTTTTAGTCATACTGATTTAAGTTACCATATCATCTTTTACAATGAAGTTGTACACTTGTGACAAACAAGTGTTTTTTAAATTTGATTAAGGAAAAAAATATCTTGAGCAAGCACTTACCATTAGGCAAAGGCATAAATTCACTTCATTAGAAATGTCCATCTACTTAACATGACCAGATGGTCATATTTTTATAATTCTTTTTTTATCCATATACAGATGTTGACGTGTAATTATCATGACCCTGAACTTCAGTTTTTGTAGCTGAGACCTTCTAAACTGATGGCAACTAAGATTTTACAGGGAATGTAAGTTTTAGAAGGCAAAGAAGGACATAAATGTCCATGTGGTGAAGGTAATGATGCATATAGGCATACACTTGAAGCTATTAGTTAAATTGTCAGTAGCAGGCAATAAGAATTCTCTTTCCCTTGCTTTGGAAGTCAAATAACACTTCCTAACTAAAAATATCCAATGGACCAGATTTTCCTTTCAGAGCTGCATTATAATCCTACTAATATTTGCAAAGTGTTGGGGAAAAAATTCCACCCACCCACACAAAAATGTATGAATGTAGCTAAGGATGCTTATACGAAAAACTGCTTTCCTTCATCTCCCTCCTGATGGTATCTTTGTGACTTCCACTAGCCTCAAACAGATATATGCCTCTCTTTACCCTCATTAAGTTGCAAATGAGTTATTTACAACTAATAATAAATTTTTAAAGACAGTGGTATTTATTTTTTTTTACAAAAGGATTCTACTATAAACGCCAGGAAATAATCCCTCTGTTAAATACCAATATAGTCAAATGGACAAAAGTGTTATGTGGGCAAATAAGTCTCACTCTCTGCTCCCTAATTATTGTGATCTATATACACGACCAAAAAGTATTTACATAATCACAGTGTATATGTATACTTTTCTTCTTAGCTGAAAGACCAGACTTTCTGAGTGTTGCCTATTTTGGAATTCTAGGTTTGCCAAAGGGCTTTCATTAACATGTCTGTCTCTATAAACTGCAAGAAATGCTAAGGTTTTCTATAAAAGTGCAACAATAAATCCATGCTTAATCAACTCTTTGTTGAGCTGCACACATGGACACTGTAAAATACAACTCGGATCTAATGGCAGGACCTCTGTTCATAGCTTCAAGTTCTATGGCGCTTAAGACATGGACGTGTTACTATTTTTTACCCTTAGCCATGTAAACAAGAACATTTGATGCCTTAGACTTCTTTGATTAGACATGCATTCTCACCACACAGCTGCAAACCCTTTTTTCCTTTCTACTATTGCTCCCAGATAAAACCAAACTATTTTGCCTCAATACTAAACTCAGTCCTGGTCTTCACTGCCAGTTCACCTCCAGCTGCCTGTACAGAGTTTCACACTAAGCCCCTTGTTTATATCAGTGCTGCAATTAAGCCCAGGCCAAGAAGAGAAGTCCCTCAGAGGGTAGCAGAAGTGCAAGGCTAAGAATTGATTTTCAACTTCTGTGACGTAGCCCATAGACATCCTTTACCCTAGGGAAAAAAAATCCCCAGCCAGATCTCCTCACTCCCTACCTTTCTTTGTGTGCGGGGCTTTTTTTGGTTTTATTTTGATTTCAGTGGCCATTTTGGGACATTTTTTCACAAATTGAATCCTGTTTCCAAATTGGCCAGTGAAAAGTTTTAGCCATGCTGAAATCGTTTCCAGGGCTAAATTGGGAAACCTGAGGCAGCTGGGCAATCTTACAGCTGGCTGAACTGTGGCTTGCAATAAAAGGCAGTGTGAATAAGGTATATTGAAGCTAAATTGGATTCGTGTGAAGGGACATTTATTCTAAAGGGGGGTGTGGGGGGAGGAATTAATGAACAGAAATTAAATTAGCTCAACCAACCTTTTAAAAATATACTGAAAAGTACCTGACCTGCTATGAACCTTTTAACAAAGCAGGAACTTGGGCTAGCAGGACCAGCTCAGCTCAGTTTCATTTCCCTGCCAAAGGTACAGATTTCAGAGGATGTACAATACTACTCAGCCTGATAAGAAAGCAGGTTTACAACGGATGTGGTAGGCTTTATTTCTGTAACCTGAAGTTAATGCAGTGCAAAGTTTCTGCTATGGGAAATCCAGGGTAAACCAATATGTGGCTCAAATACAGAATTCATTGTGGCTGATGAAAATATTTAATTAACTAATCAGCAGATACCTACAGAAAAAATAAACATGGCCTTTCATCCTTGTTGCCAAAATTCTCTTTACTGAAATAAAAAGAAATTGCAGACTATCCTGTTTTGGAAAGATTAATGATTGAACTTACAAGTATTAATATAATAATTAACTAAAATAATATTTTACTCACACTCTCTAATCTAATGTAGGACCTCTTGCCATGAAAGAAATGCTATATGGCTGTACAAAGTACCTGATTTCACAACTGGAATACCAAATTTCTTTGGCAGGATTTGTTTTGAGTTTTTTGTGGGGCTTTTTTTTGTGGTTGTTGGGTTCGTTTTTTGGTTTGTTTTTTTTTTAGTTTTATTTTTTTGGTTTTGTTTTTTGTTTTGTTTTGATTTGGGTTTGTTTGGTTTGGGATTTTTTTCATAGCACAACGAAATAGTCAAACTGCAAATCCCTGAAAAGCTGAAGCCACTTCACAGACATAGTTAAACCCACCATAAAAGCCACTTGGCTTTCACAGTTTCCCTTTGAATTGTAACCTGTATTACATCTAACTTTTATATCTATGACAAGGGATACTACTTTTTCTGAAATCCTGCAAATATGTACATGTAACTCCAGAACAACAGTATTTGTAATTAGGTACAATTATACCTACTGATGTGACAATTTACAGCTTAACTACCATTCTTAGTGAGCTTGGATATGTAACCATCTCTCTGAGGCACCCAGACTGTGTTGATTTTACAGATGTAAAACCAGAGAATGAAGACTGAAGAAAATCTTGCTTGGACATTTCTGACGTTTTATCTGCAGCACTGTGTTTGGTGACCATAGCATCTTAAAATAGAAAAAAAATCTCCTAAAAAATATGCTTAGAGATCAGATGTTCTCTAACACATTCATTGAGGCAATCTTTCAGACACACCAGTATTTTGTGCCTTTTTTTCCCAAGTGTGAGAACTTTTTAGAGTGGAGTGATGGTTTGCCTGTTTCTTCTCTCTTCTTGCCAAGACATGCCACCTTCCTCCTCCCCTAACCCCCTCCCCGCTTTTTTTTCCAACTCTGAGTCATAATGTTATGAACTTGATGATGGGAGAAATCAGATTTTCCATCACTCCACTGTAATCTTGACCTTGGTATTCTTCATCATCCTCCCAGCCCCGATTCTAGACACAGGAAAGTCAGTTCCTCCAAAGTCAGTCACAATAGAGGTACCTACAGTATATCTGGAAATAAAAATATAATTTATGTGTCTGCGAAGTGACATCTTTCCTGGAATAATAGTTAATGATCTGCTGGCAGCATGGGCACTGAGTTGCAGGCATCACAAGCCAAATCACCAGCCCAACAGCCTCCCTGCAGGTTATGGTCACATCATATCTTAAAAATGTTTAAAGTACTTTACTGTAGAGATGTTGCTACAGGCTGAAATCTGGAATCATAATTTAATCAAATAAATTGGGTCATTCTGCACATGGAAAACACATTGCAAGTGAGAGTAAGTAAAACTTAAAATGCCTTACTTTTATTTTGTTTCTCAATGGAAATGTATCATTTGTGCATTAAGTTGTTGTTTGGGTTTTAACAGCAAGCAGGTAGGAAAAAAAATGCTTTCTAAGGGGCTTCACTGTAACTTGCATTTATTATATTGACTGGTTCCTATGGTCACTGTTACCCGGCTGTGGCCATCCTTACCCCTTTCACTGCTTCAAACTCAGTTTTCAAGGTTGTGTATAATTTTTTTTTAGCAAACCAGAGCATTTCAGGCATGCTTTTAGTGTGTTTGAGGATCTTTTGATTTAAATTCTTCTATACCTGGTGCTTAATGCAGTATGTCTAGGAAAAGGCTAAGATATTAGACATTTTATGCTGTGTTCTGGAGGCTACAGATCCCTATTTTCAGATGAGAAGGAAGCAGCAGAGAATAAAGCCGTGTTGCCAGTTCACCTCTGTGTGATGCTTCAGAATTTGTGACTGGTACCCTAAGTGAACCCCTAGTCACTTTAAATGCAGCACAATGCAAAAAGTCCAAATGAACGCACTGCACATTTCTTCCAAATAGGTTTTCAGTGTAGATCCTGTGTTGGGGGGGCTGTGGGACTGAAATCAGTCAAGCTTTATTTTGCAGGACTGTACAGATTCACATTGGGAGGTTGCAATAACCTCACTGAAGTTTCTCCATGTTTCATGTTGTGAATTTCAAGTTTCCTTTTCTTGAGTAAACTCCAGTTAAAAGAAAAGGAATTCATAACAACCTGAGCCAAATGCAAATTTGTCCAAAACTGGAACCACCATATGCGAAACCCATGGTGTGTGCCATTGCCTAAAGAACAGTGAAGAAATGTTCAGTCTGGCCCGCCTCTCTACTTTTTTCAAAGGAGCTGCAATACTGTCCAGGACAGAACAGTTGAGCCAATAGATTTTATCCAGCAAAGAACGCCTATCTGGCGGCTTATTGACTGAGCTGACTGCCAGATCTTCTGCGCCAATAGTAAATTGGTATTTAATTCAAACTACATTTTTATCAGTTTATTAAAAAAAAAAATAAAAAATCACTGCACAACAAGCATAGGGGGGTCAACTTATACAGCACTGCAAACTGGACAGAAAGTCTGCTGAGCTGACCTGAAAATAGGAAAAGCGGAGTCTCCTGGCACCACAGAGACCTCCGAGCAGCATCACTGTCCTTGAGGAGCCATGGTACCTGGAGGGAGGGCAAGAGGAAGAAGTACTTGATACCCCATATCATCTAGCTACTGGAACGAATGCAAGGGCCCCAAGCAACGTAGGAGTGGTGCAGTCTGTAGCCAGCCTGGAAGTACTGCTGCAAATAGAAGATGCTATTGCCTATTCCTTGTGACACAGCTGAGCAAATTCTGGGTGCAGCCAGTGATCCTGACTGTATGTTATACGCTAACTATTTATAATAATCACTTAAATGCTGAAAAATTACATTGCACATTGCAAACAGAATATGAATGCAGGCTGAATTCCATATAAAATTTTATACCTGGACTCTGAAATTACTTGTCAAAAAATGAGCTGGCCTTTTTTTTTTTTTTTTCCCCCCTCATTTTCAATGTTTGGTTAAAAACACAAGAAAACATTCTCTGGTAATGGAAATACCAAGAGACCCCTAATTATAATGACATGAACAGGCAGCACCATGTAAAATTTCTGAAACACATTTAAAAAGCCATGTTACTAGATCTAAACAAAGTTAACAGACCTACTTGTATATTTTCCCTAATCCCTACATGTTTCATTATTTCACCCAGAATAATTTTCATCACTTATTCTCTGCTCTGAAAGGGATTTTTTTTTTTTTTTAATAAAACGCATTACAATCAAATGAAATGCACTGATGCGTTCCTCTTTTTTCATCTGAGTTACCGTCTTTTAACTGTTATGAAGTTTCTATTTGTAAAGACATTATTACAAGGAAGGGAGTCCTCACCACCCACTCAGCTCCCAGAAGCCAAGAGAACAAACCCAAAGACATTGTTTTTCTAATTTTACACTGATACTCTTTGGCCCTAAAAAAAATTTTCCAGGTCTAGTGAGCATTTTAAAGGGATTTATAAAGAATTAGCTTAAGCAACGTCAAGAGCTAACTTCAAGCTTATATTAATTTTTTAAAACATGGTATATAGGACAAATCACTAACTGCTTTTTTCCTCTCTTCCCAACTTTCACATTTAAAATGCTCTGTGTCTTTTCTTCAGGACAGAAACATTCAAGGGCTGTGGAATAAACTGATTTTTACAGCTTTTAACGCATACCATCCATACTGTGGAATTCCAATGCTAGAAATATGAACAATCAACCAAAAGATCTTGGTCAACTTGACTTCAAGCATGAACGTGTGGGTTGCTTTCTTTTCTTCTTCTTTCTTCCCTGTAGCTAATGATGAATTATTGTATTAAAAATATATATTCAAACTTCAAAGAAAAGCTAGGTTGTTATAAAACACAGGCATTCAGAATTAAGTTTGAAAAGACTTGACCTTTCGCACACAAAAACTAACACCTACATGAATGAAGTACTGTAGTAAGTGATGATATATGATGGATCATTTAAACGTGTGTATGGAACCATGCACATTTTTTAAGGCAGAGGCAGATGGTGGTTACAGCACATCCAACATTTTCCAATTACTTTGGTTTTTGAAAAATATATCCATCCCATAAAAATATTAGCAGAATCCTGGTACTTTCATCGAAGTAACACTTTCAAATATAAAGTTTTAAAATATATTTAAGTTAAAATTTAAGTTCAAAAAAGTATCTTCAGACAATCCCCTTCTCCCTCTCTTCCACAGTTTAATAAGTAGCAAAGGAAGAGAAAATTATGAGGTGCTAGACCCAGAATTTTATCCTAAGATGTTAACAAGAAACTTATCCCACCTTCTTAAATGGGAGATAGGAACTAAATCCAGCCTGACCTGCTTTGAAGACAGGGCTGGTCAGATGCAGGGCTTTGGTATCGTTCAAATGTGAACAAAAAGATAAGCAATTTAAGACTGGAGACAACATGAAATCTTCTACCTGCATTAAGAGATTAAAAGCAAAATGGGGAAGAACAAACAAAATACTATTAACAGTTTTATATAATGAAATGAATATGTCTTCCAATCTTTATCCAGTTAGATAAAACTCTAGGATAAGATTTCAACAAAGGGAACATTGGGCTGACAATGGAGCACAAGTATTTTCAAAACAAACAAAAAAAAAAGAAATGGAATTGGACTCCAGTGTGAAGGGAAACAAAAGTTCACAATCACAGCTTCCTTCCAAGTTAGGCTGTAAACCAGGAACACATGGAGAGAAGAAAAGGCTATTTGTATTGTTCCAGGAAATTGGACCAAGGATTATTCCATAATTGCATTAAGCAAATACAGTATAATATCTTACATAGTGAAAAATTCAGAGACCTCACAGGCCAAGCCATTGGCTGATCACAGTACACTGAAGTTCTGTAAGCTGTTAATTCCTTAACAAGCCTTTTACACCAATATTATTGTGCTCTATAGCAAGGAAATAGGGAAATAGTATTCTGAGTCATTCTACTTTAAGTGCCACTATTTTTATACATTCATTTTCAATTTAAGGTCTCATCATGTCTATGTTGAGGATACTCATGAATTGATTGGTTGCACACAATCAAGTTCTTAAGCAAAGATAAAAAATAGTCTTTAAAAACTGTTACTGAACTGATGGAGTTGAGACACTGTTGTTTCAAGAGGAATATAAGTTACTGCACTGAGCAATTTCTATACTCTAGGCATTATTTAAGCCTTCCAAAAACTCACATTATTACTGTCCTTACTGACAAGAAAACTCAGGCAATGCCCTTCCGGGGGTTTTCAAGTCAAGAAGAATTGCTGTGCACAATGTCATTAAGATCCAGGAGAGACTGAGAAGAATTTCTTTCTATTTCCAGCACTGCAAAATACTACTTTGGTGACTATAACAATTACAAATCTCTCAAGATGTTTGGCCTGTATATGTCCAGGACAAGATCTGCTACCATACCTTTATGCAGACCTAACCAGGGCTGCAGGGAGAAGGGGATGAAGTACTGCAGTACTAGAATTATTCTGATTTGATTGAGGCAGATACAGCTTGACCTAAAGCTGCAGTTGCTTTCAGTGACCCAGCATGAAGGCAAACCCGCCGCACATTACACATAACTTCCTTGTCTGCCTGTCTCACAGACACACGCTGTCCAAGCTAATAAACGTTCTACCATTCAAAAAGAATACAGAAAAAAGTCCACCTATAGGTCAGTGATCTTGCCTCTACCTTACTCTATAAGCTATGCAGCCATTGTAAATTAGCATGATATTATTGTTTTGAATGGGATCCACTGACTTGCATCAGCTGAATAACCAGTTCTCTAAGGAAGGAAAGAAAGGTTTGCTTCCAAGAGTGCTAAGGACAAATCAGCCAGCATCCCCAATAGCCAGGGCACACTACTTGCGCTGTTCATCTAGGCCCAGCTTTGGGAGGTTCAAGATTCAGCATTATTTCCCATACTAGAAAGCTATCGTCTTATCTTCTGTACTACTCGTCTCTCATTGGTTCTGCAAGTATAAAATAAAGAACATCACTGGCTGGCTCCCAAAGGGGTCTCAGCCTTCTCAGCAGGAAGGATGGTGACTGGGGTGAGAGGGCCTCCTTTACAGGGAGGGCAAAGATGGGGAAAGGGGGGGATGGGGTCTTAGAACGGTAGGGATGGTCGGGACCACCCAGGAGATAAAGAAAACACTGTTTGAGAGGAAAGCTGGGGAAGCTCCTGAGCATGTACAGTAGCTAATTGTCAAATTTTAACCACTTAGCCTTTCAAATATATATTTTTTTCCCCCTTTCCTTTACACACAAACAGAGCAAAGGCACAGTTCACGTTCAGAAGTAACAGCTTGCAAAGGCATTTAAAACTAAAGCAGATATTTAAATTTAGCACAGCCTTCTCAGTGTTTTCTAATCCTGGCTCAGAGGCAGAACTTTGTTAAAATTTGTTACAAACAAAAATGTTAAGAAGTTCCCAGACTTTGATGGGCTTTTCTAAATTTAAACCCATGGTGAAAGTTTTATAGGAAATTACAGACTGAAAATGATATAGCCATAAAGAAAGACCACAGCGGAGCTTCTTGTACATGCTTCTCCCTTGTAAAGCTCTGCAGTATTGGTGTCGCAAAACCTAGGTCCTTGTGCAAGCAGTCAGTTTCTCTCCTTTGGTGCCTTCCGGTCCAGGCTCTCCCCCACACAGTAGTCCATTCCCAAACGTGACTCTACACCAGCCCCAGAGAGGAGAGGGTAGCTGGAGCACGGGGGCCATGCTGGCCACCTGAAAGCCACCCATTGTTCCCAGAGGCAGGCAGCCCTGCTAGGCACACTGACTCCCTGTCTCCAGAAGGAACGCTTGCATGGGGCTTCTCCCCACTGCCCAGTATTCTGGGGCACAGTAACACTATTTCAATCCAGGCCCAGACACTTGAATCTTGTCTGAGCTGTGCTGTAGGCGCACCTTGGCCCTGTCTTGTCCTCTGCTGTCCTGGCTCACTCACTGGTTCTCCTGGATAGTCTCCAGATCCTTTTGTTGCTCCTGACTGGACATCCTGGAGAGACTCTGGCCCTAATTCATCACATCACCTTGGTTGGAGCTGCTGACAGGACCTTGTTACCTGCACACAGCCCTCTCCACCCAGCTCAGATGCTGCAGGACTGTGCCCTAGCTGGTGAGGGCACTTGCCTGTGCTGGGGTGCCTGTCAGCACACAGTCTGTCCCCCTCGGGTAATTCCGCTCCTGCTGCTCCCTGACACTAACAACCACTGCAACATAACAGGTACCTTCTCCTCCACTCTCCCTGGCAACAGAGAAGCCACCAGTTAAGAGTCCTGGCATGTTTACTCTTTTAGCACCTATAACTAGCAGCAGTAGTATCAGCAATAGCAGTGAAGGGTCTGCCATGAAGGGTCTGCCATGCCTGCCAGATCTGCCATCTGTTTGATAGATACAGTGAACACATCGAAGACCTGAAGCAACATGCATCTGGGAGCATGAGACCAGAACAGATCAGTATTAAAAAGGAACTGCTATTGGAAGAAGGAGGGTATGAGGAGGACAGCATAGGTGAAGTCTGATGAAGAAAATGGAGACCATTTCAAAATCAGGACTCTGCAGAAAACACAGACGGGCTGCACAAAAAGACTTAAGGTATGAACAGGGAGCTTGAAGGTTGCTAGAATAATGCTGGGGGCTCCTTTAGAGACAACGCCATGCATGAGGCAATCTAACTCCTTTGGTGAGCTCTTGAAGACAGTATACACAACCAGCATTGCAAGTTTCTCTGAGGCACAATGGCTCTGCAGAGGAAAGGTATCAGGATCACCGAGTTTCTCCTCACTGTGCAGGAGGAAAGACTGATGAAGACTGCTGTTACTTGCTAACCATCTGACGTATGTGTTACAGCCAGGGCTCACCATGGTTCTGCTTTGTTAAAGTGGTACAAACTTGCATCTGCTACATGCAACAAGGACAAGCCACAGAGGCACCGGGACTGTGAAGTCCGCCATTCAACTTCCCTCAAACCCTGGCTCTCATCAGACCTTCTTGGGGCCTTAACAAAGAACTATTATACTCTTGGCTTTCAATGTGCAGAAATAAGACTTTAATCTACTCCTCTTGTCCAGCTCCTTATCTCTCCCTTTTCTGCCTGTTTTGCAAAGTGGCACTCATCTATTCTGGGCAGAGGAGAGACTAGAAAGGATGTCATATATCCAGAAAGACAAGCAAGTAAATGAATATGGAAGCATATACATATATACACATAGGAACATCCCATGCCTAAGAATATACAGAGCAGAACTAACTGCTATATAAGTAGCGCAGACTCACTGCACATGTATCACTACAGCAGGCTGAAAAGCATAGGACAGCCTTGCGCTGCTCAGCAGATCTCTTCGGCCATCCCAGAACCACTTGTTCGAGTCTATGAAATTTTAACACTGCATCTCGTCAGGGCATGTATGCATACTTATTATTTACATTACGAACAAATTCTTAGAAAATGAAACCAATTCTGACAATAAATGTTGGACTAATCCTATTCAGGCAAATTATTTAATTATAATATAAAAAGTCAGATACTATTATTTTGATTTTTCCCCCTAGAAACTGTATTTCTATGCCTGCAAAAGAAAGTGAGCGCAGCCATATACTGTGTCCCAAAACCATGCTGCAACAGTTTGTCAGTGTTCACCAGTTTTTTAAAAAGGGTCATTCAATTTAAAAGGGCTGAATTCCATTCAACTAAATCGACATCTCTCAGTAAGTGAAGTTGGAGTTTTACAAAGACCATAACACAAGCAGTATGCAATTTAAGTGTATTTTACATTTTTATATTCAAATATACTGAAGTCAGATACATGCACATTTCCATATCTGCCTCTATCAAAGCCTTAGGAATCTTCAGCTAAACTATTTTAGTCTAGATGACTTTCAGGAATTTAATGTAAAACAGGCACTGAGCAAACTCAGTCACTGGGCATGCCATATATGTTCTTTTTTTTCACCATAAAAAGTGCAAAAGTTCACTCACTGTGTTAGTTTTATCCCACTCTCGATTACTGTTGAACATTTTAAGAATTATTTTCTCTGATGCTGTTAGAAATATACACATGCATGCTTTGTATTTTTTTCAGAGGTGCTCTAGCATAGAGCTTGTCTTGTTTTCCGCCAACACAGATGCTATAAAATCATGCTTGATTCAGTTTACTTCTTTCCTCCCCTCCTTTCTTTCCTTTTCTCCAGCTTTATCCTCCTCCATGTTCTTGGGTGGGCAGATTCATGGGGAGACTTGGGTTTTAGTATAGCCACCACCAGGCAGTTTGCTACTCTCTTGAAGCACATCTGGGCTTTATATCAGGCCTTTAATTAATCCTCAGTGAAAGCCAAGCTATGACATTTTGACTGGGCAGGCTCCAGTTTTGGACAGGTCTTGATTTATTGCGACTGAGTCTCAACCTACTTTGATTTATTTCAGCTTTGGGGAGGAGGGCAAGCACTGAACAGAAAAAGCACTGTTGGATGCTGAACATGTGATGCATGTAAAGGACCTCCAGAGTACTGTGGCCCAAATGACAAACAGCTCAGACAATTTGCAATAAAAACAAAATAAAAAAAGCCCAAGTGATGAAAAGATTTTGGTGAAAGAAATCACTTCAAGCAACAACCACCACCACCACCAAAAAAAGCAACAACAAATAATAAAAGGCTTAGTGAACTAGGATCAAACTATTTGGCAGAAAGTGCCAACGAAGGAAGCCCATGCCTTATCTCTAAGTAAACAATAAATCCCTAGTCACTCATTAGTGTTAATCATTCTTCTCATCTGCATTCAGCTAAATACAGAGAGGCAGGACCAATGCTTTCCTGATGAGTCTCTTTCAAAGAAAAGGATGTTCTGCTATTGTCTGCCAGCTTGCCTTGGCTGGATGTCCTTTTGCAGGTCTCCCTCTCTAACCCTAAGGTGCACAGCACGGAACATGCCAAGTCTTCTGGACAGTGGGAACAAAGGCAACCAGAGCCAAACTGTTCATCTAAATAAAGCAACAAACAACACAATAATAGAAGCCACTGAATAACAAATCCAATCTGCTCAAAATATAAAGCTTCATTGTGAGCAGGCTTACTCTCTTACTTAGACCCTTTCCTTGTCCTATTTTAATTCACATTTTGTACAACAGATGACTGGGCACGTTTACTCTGAATACTAATGTACTTGTGTACATGCAAAGAAACTCAGCATCTTGAAAATTCTACTGAAAACTAGTAAATTTATTATTTTCTTTTTAAGTTTTTCTGTTAAAAATCCAAATACCCTGATTTCTTGCTCCCTTGTACTTCCTTTCTATCAAATGAAATTCACTGTTTGCTTTCCCCCCCCCCCCCCCAACTATAGAGACTAGGCGATTTATGGACCAACTAGAGAAGAGTTAATTTCTAGCAACTGAAAAACAAAATTTTTAATATAAACAAACTGGCAACTTTTACTTGTTGACACCCATCAGGCTCTGGTTCCTAGTGAACCTCTAACAGAAAGGATGTTTTTGTTAAATACTTGGCACCTGCTGCTGTTAAAATTTCAGTAACACCTCAACAGTCCTCATACAAAGCCCTGGGAGGACAAATCTTTGCATTCCTGTTATTCCCTGAAAAACCAGACAGAAGGACCAGCAACCAATACATGCACATGCAGACTTGCTCCAAGACAGCTGTAAATATTATAAAGCAGAAAATTACACAAATCAGGTATGAAAATATTACATGGGTCATCTTTAAAAACATTAAATCAAATGATTGAAGACATTGATAAAAATATTCCTATGTGCTAATTTTTAAATTTCAGGGTAAAATCTTGCAGAAAGGTCTACCATACTTGGCTAATCAAATGTCTGTGCAAGTTAAGGTCACAGTCTAGCTGTGCACTTTGCCACCAAGCAGGTAAGCAGTAGGATGGAAATGACCACCTAGCTGAAGATGACTAGGGCCTTTTGTAACTGACAGGTGACTACAATGGTGTTTTTACACCATTACAATGTGATCTGTGTCACACTGACTAGTTTTATCATCTGTAAAGAAGATGCATTTATTGTAGCAGTGGTGGGCTGGTAGCCCTGTATGTGCCGGTAGCCTCCTCAGGGAGCCTGTGTTTCTTGTCTTGCCCCTAACTGGGTGGAAAGGTTGAGCTGGATATCTGTGCCCAATACAAAATTACTAATTCTGTGGAAATGCAGGATACTCATATGCCAGTAAATGGGATCCTACAGAGCCAGTCCCTTTAGTTTCAGGAGGAGAAGTCTAATTAGTGTTAAGGACAATTCTGAAGTCAAACTGTTGTATTAGCACATCCTTTTCTCACCTCTCTTTACTCTGTAAGAAAACAAATCTTCAACATCTAATGGACATGTTTGCCATGCGTGTTTTTGTTTTGTGCTCTACTAGAGAATTTCAGGCTCCTTTCACAGGCAAAATCAAGCACAGTGGCAGCTGGTGGCTTACTTTGGCCAAAGAGCAGGTGATGAGAACACAGCATTCCCCTATCAACTAGGTACTTGTTTTGTCCCCCATATGAGGATGCAGCATATCGCCATTAACTGTGCTCCTCCTGAGTATATATTTCTTTTTCTCTGCCAGACAGTGCTACTTCTAGCTGCTGGTTCTGGGTTGGATTCCAGATGCTAGCTTGCATCCAGAGCATGAACACCACCATTTTATTCTGTTTACAGGCAGTTTTATTTTCTAGCTTTTATCAGCCTTCATGAAATACAAAAATTTGTGTGATTTTTCCTTCCAAGTGTAGTAACAGTGTAAGATCCAGCCGTACCCTTCAATACAATACAGCCAGAATTTGCAGTAACAAGTTAGTAGATTGTTTCAATGAAAGACTTTATACGAATCAGCATCCCAGTGAAACCTCATATTTAGGCAAAAAGGATCACTTTAAGATACTACTAATAAAACTAGCTTAGTCAGGAGGCAACTGTTTTACAAGCAACTCCGGAACATAAACAACTACTTGAGACATTGCTAAGATTATGTTTTCAGAATTTGGATTATTTTTACCCCCAACTTGAAATATATATGACACATTGTATTTAAATTATCAGACTGCTACAAATCAGTGCAGCTAAATGCCTATCATCAGCACGCGATTTCATTACACAGTTGTTTACAAGCCTCATATGAATAAATTAAACCAAGGGAACTGAGGTTTTTTTTATCACACAGTGTATTTTAAAAGTAAATGTCAAATGTGCATGATTCTGCTATTATTTAACACTATTTTCTGTAATCACTCCAAATGAATGTGGTAACAATGGTGATTAATTTACTTTTGTTTTGGGTGGACTTTTTACTAAAATTTGTTTTTTTGTCAGCTACACTTCTACACATGTGCCTGTTGGTTTTACACTGCCCCTCTTTAGATGTGACCTTATGAAAATCAGAGCAAAAAAGACTTCTTTGAGGAAAGACTAATTTACTTAATTACAAGGAGTGGGCAGTCGTGCACCAATTTCATCATTCTGTCATACTTGAGGCTGAAAACAGGCACAGTGGGCCAGGTGAAAACCCTTTATTATGCTTCCTGCTTATACTGGTAATGCTTTAAATGGAATTTTAATGTCTCCTGAGGTCACTTTTAGAGGCAAATAGGCAAATTGTGGCTGTCCCTATCACAGGTGTATTGAGTAACTCTGTGTGGGCACAGAGCCTCTTTCTCTTCTGCTAGCCTCTGCCTCCCCAAGCAGAAATGTGAGATGCAACGGATAAAGTCAAGTCCCACTGAAATCAATAATCATATTATTAGAACACGATTCCTCTCCAAACCAATTCCTGCAGTTGGTTTGTAGCATGCTTGGTCCTCAGATTTGCCTGGAAGGGAGGGAGGAAAAAGCCCTACTGTCTTCTTGGAGCATGTGCACTTCATGCATGTGCTCTCACCTTTTCTTGCTATCTGGTGATAGCAAGAAACAGTATAACATTTCTAAAATGTTTTCTCAGCACCCATATTTGTAAACGTCAAAATGCTGTACATTATATGAAGCGTAACATTAGCGTGCTTGGACCACAAGAACTTGAACAGCCTTCAATGAACACCAGCTGTAAATTGTTACTCACCTACTCCTGAGTTACTGCGTAAAAAAAAAAGAAAAATAAGGATTCTCCTAGAGATGAGGCACCAGATATCACAGTTAGCCTGAAAAAGTCCTTGAAAGGCAAGCTCCTTCATGCTCAGTGTTGTCATTCCCGGAAAGCAAAGCACAGTCAGGCCCTGCCCCATGTCAGGCTCCTTGTTGCAAACCAATATAATTTCTGCTACCAGTACTACCAATCCAGAAAGTCACATTCCATCAGTGCACACCATGGTTATGGCACCCGAGTCACTGGGAAAGGTTTATAAGGTATTATGGGCTGAAATAATATATCAAATAAACAACAAATACATGGAACATGCACAAATAGGAGCAGGGGTGATTACCCAGCTGCAGCCTGAATATGGCACTTAAAATACAACCTTTTCTTGGCATGAGGGTTCAAGAACAAGGCTGCCAGCAGCCAGGAGATGATAGTGGTGAGAAGTACAGTGCCCAGCAACAGTCAAATTCGTCTTGGGCTTTCCCTTGTTGAGAGACAGACCTATCATCATGTCTTGGTCTGTCACACAGCCTAAAGACCGTCCTATCTTACACGTCCTGACACCTACCCAATAACTTGTAATATGGGACATGAACAGTTTTAAACCAGCAGTATTTTTAATATATATCTACCTTGGATATCAATAATAATACTGGCAATAAAATGGAAAGGTTATACTTAAAATATTTTTCCCTTGTCAATTATTTCCCTGTAAAATGAGTATGATATATTAAAAACTTGATGCTTGTTGAATTTAAAACACCTCAGAGGAAGAGAAGAATTCCCACCAGATATAGAAAAGTAGGATTTGTCTGAAAATAAATGCAGCATAATAAATTAATGGTGAGGGGGAAAGTATGCCTGTATTGCATAAGTAAAAAATATTGCTTCAGCAACACAAAGCATTACTTTTTCTTGTAAAATAATGCACAGTACAGCAAGATTGTATGATTTGTACCAACTTTTCATTATGTCAAAAGCAACATGTATGCCTAGTAATACGCAAGCATTAGGCTTGCCTTGATAAACTGTTACTGTGTAGAGTAATATCTCACTTGATAGAGGTGAAGGCAAGAAACAGGAGTTAATGCTCTACTAATGCAATTTACTGCTCCTTGAAGAACTCTGTAAAATGCATTTGGAGGACATTAAAAAAAAAAATCAAATCCATTTGCAGACCAAGAAATAATAACACACAATTTATACTAGAAATACCAGCTTCTAAGAAGTACAAAGCTTGTTATTAAGAGCAAATTTAGAGAGCAAGCATATTTCCATTACGGTGTTTGTTTTAATAGAAGCTTTTAATAGAAGCGCAAACGTAAGTAAGATGAAGTCAGTTCAACACCTAACACACCTATGGACGCAACAGTTAAGGCAACAGTTCACAGTAGGGGCTTCTAGCTGGAGGTCACAGCTCTTTGAGGTTTCAAATGGTTGAGTTTACCCTGCTTTCCTCATGCTACTGACCAAAAGAAATAAAGCTGGGCAAAATGTGCTCAGGCCTCATTCAAGACTATAAAAAACCCTAATAATTTGTCCTTGCAAACAGACAATATTCCATAATAATAGTTAGAGATCCTCTAATTTTGCTTCTTCAAATTCAATACCAGATCCTTTAACCCCACTGTACATGGGCCTACTTGAGAAACCACCAAAATCCTTATTTCACTAGAAGCAATGAAATGGCCAACAAGGTTTCTAGTGCCAGGAGCTGCCCTGTGCAACAGCAAGACATATGGGGTCCTACAGCATTTGGGTTCCCCTGCACCAGTCAGCCTGAATCTGCACAAAGGGGGAAGTGTTAGGAGGGCTTGAGGGAATTGCGAGCCCCTATATAAGCCTCAGGCACAGGACGATGTCAGGGACCCAATATTTAATTCATTCTCCTCTTCCATGGCTGCAGGCAAACCCAACCCAGCCACACTGCTAAGCTGACTGGGGACAAGGGCTAAGAAAATGCCAGTGCTGCTCACCTACCTTATAAGTGTAATGCTCTTCACCCTCTCAAGGAAACAAACAATGGCTCTTGTTGCAGAAATCACATGGATTTTGAAGGGAAGAGAGAGGGAAATCAAGCACATGACAGCAATAAACTTTCTTCAAGTACTTAACCTGGTAACCAAGCCAACTGTCCCCAGGGGAAGCTTAATGTCAGTCAAAGAAGGCTAACTGGAAAGTTCAGCTGCTCTATCTTTGGACCATTAATGCTGATTGTTAGGTCAAGGCTTCATCCAAAAACACCTACAGCTAAAATTCAAGTATTTCTGCTAAAACTAAAAGTGGCATATTAAGTGCACCCTGTGGGTTTAGGGAATGTTTCCCACTCAAACAAAAAAAAATGGTATTTTTTCTCCATACCCAGATCAGGAAAGAACAGTCACTCTGTTGATAACCAGTCATAATAATACACAGAATATTAACAGCTAGAGTACAACAAAAGTGAGCCCTGACATTTTAATTTATGCTATGAAATATTTCTTCTTTCAGTGGAATGACCTGAAATTGTTGGAGGGTTAAAATCTTTGGCTCTGGGAATGCACTGCCCATGATGTTTTACTGGCTTAATTTCAAATTAAAACAATTACTGTATAGTGAGGATGTTACCACACAGACATAACAACACTATTAACTATTTTTGACTTCCAGTGTAAATTGAACCATTATGGGGTTTTAAAAATGTCCTCATTAAATTTTAATGATCTGTTTTAAAGGATTTTTTCCCCCTTATTAAAATTAAAACTATGGTATACAGCTTTCTCAGAATGTGGTGCATTACTGTAGGATTCAAATAAATCTGTAAATCATAGATTAGTTAATAAAGAGAGACTATCTGGGTTATTACAGATGGGGCTGGTAGCAGTACCTGTTATTAATGTTGCCTAGCATTTACCAATAAAAGATGTTTCTTCCCGTTCTTTAAAATGCTGCCAAATACCATCTGACTGGATAAAAAATTTCTGAGTTCAAAGGTAGACACACCGGTTGTGGGGTTTTGGTTTCTGTTGGGGTTTATTTGTTTGGGGGTTTCTTTTCCTTCTCTTTTTTAATCCCTCAACTCATGATAGGAAAAAGAGCAAGGAAAGGAAAAAAAAAAAAAAAAGTCGATTGAAGTGATTCAGCTGATTAAAAAATATGTTTAATTTGTATTAACTTCCCCATAAACCTCAATTTTTTTTTCCATGAACCAGGGTTTCCTTGTTGTACAGTAAGTGCAATTTGAAATTTTGCATATAGGAGGCTAAAGAATGTTTATGAGATTTTCATCAGATTTGCCCCAAACTTGCACAATTCATAAACTTTGCATGGACTAAACTGGAAAAAAAAAAATAAATATTGTGGTTACATATGCTTGAGAGGCTTGTGGAATCTTTGCTGTTAAATCTGGTGACGATTCACTTTATGGCAAACACACTCCATCCCATGATGAGGCAGTAGTTGCCCTCCAGGCACAGCTGCAGCTTGCAGCAAGATATCTGGTGTACTTGCTCCCTGGCAATCCCATCTACCTTGTGAGATTCACCTTTTTCCCACAGTCTCATCTGAAGTTGTCATAAGTTAAAACCACCATGAGACCGACTGGAAGGCGGAACAGACCTTTTTTAAAAAAGTCTGGGTTTTTCCACCCTGTGTGGGGTCACAGTGGTGTTACATTGCCACCTGCTAATGAGGAAACAGTGTACTGCAGCATGCACTGGCATAGACTGCAATAATGGTATATATATTGAATTATATTGTCTTTCTGCGGGCATCCATTCTTATCTCAAATATAAGGATAGCTCTTATACGTGGACTGTCATCACTGTACTTGCTTTTCCACACATTGCCAGACAGAGCAGAAAAATAAAATCATAGGAACACAGCATGCCTATAAAGTTACTTCTGAAAAGTGTCTTGATTTGCTAGTCTGCAAGAAGAAAATGCTGCAAAAGCAGAATTTGTCAGAAGGACTCTTGTAGTTGTATTCTTTGAAGAGATAGCTACAATGGCATAATAGGTCAGTCTCAGAAATATGACAACAATACATAATTTATCAATCTGGAAACTTTATACTTGAAAGAAGCCTTAGTCTAACCTTTCCATCATTCCAATTGAATTGTAAGACCACCGCTGTAACAAGACCACTTAGAAAAGCACCGGGGTGGCCTTGATAATAATACACATATCATTGTTGAGGCACAGGAAACTAAACCAGATGGTTTTGCCGAGGGAAGCAGTTTTTTGGCTTTGTAAAGTCTAAAAACACTAATAGGTCAAACACGAAAGAGGTGAAAAAGAAAGCTAAAGGAAAATTTATGTAAATAAGAAAAAATCTTTTTACAATTATATTCCCTCACATAAAAATGGCTACAAAAAATAAAGAGGGGGAAATGGTGCTGTAGTTCTGAAATAGATCAGGATAGTTTTCCTGAAAGGAAAAGGTCTAGCAGCAGCCCTTACAGTAGGTACTGCTGCTGGAAATCAATACCATATGATGTGCATTAGAAGGAACACCTACATATTGTAATTAAACTCCTTTCTTTCCTCATTTTTATGTTTCAAGCATGGAGGCCGTTCATGTCCATTGGAATAAACTACTTTCTTGTTCAATCTTTTACTAGCACTCATACCAAACTCAGAGAGAAAACAACACATGCATGCACCTCTTAAAATATGTGAAATTGAAAACAATTTCAAAAAAATCATCCATACATAAACAGAAACATACATACATTCAAATTCACATAGAAACACATACATACTGTGCACAGGCAAACGTGTATAAAGCATGTTTGAATTTTCTCACACTGTAGCTACTTAGAATCACATTATTTACGGACCTCAGTATTTCAAAAACCATGAAAGAGTTGGTTTGTTTTGTTTTCCTTTAATGCAGACATCATCTTTATGAGTAGAATTAAGATGATAGTATGCTACTCTGCTGGGAATCACAACTATTTCTAATAGTCAAGAAGTCTAATCCAACTACACACACTGACAGAAAAGTATTATAAGCTCATTTATTGTGTGTGCAGCCTTATTTACCAAAATGTAAGCTTTTATTTGGCATTAAGAAGTAAAACTTTTACTTTCACAGTTGTTCAAAACCATGTTCTCTCTTCTTAAATTAAGGTTTGCCCCTAGTTTCAAAATCTGAAAGATGGTATTTGAGAATTATACCTACTTTTTGCTGGCATCAAGTCATGCTTTAACTGAAATAAAACATAATTATTTAAATATCAACTTTTTCTCTGCTTGCATGGGACAATGGAGAAGAAATGTGCACTGAGGAGAGCTTCACCATATGCTTATTGTTTGTGACAGTTCATTTTGGTACTGCACAGAAATAATCTTCAAGAAAATGTCCAAAATCTTCAGTTCAAAGCTCTTAACTAGAATCAAACAGCTAAAAGAGTGGTTTCTGAAGCAAGAAGTCAAGTGGGACCACAGGTGCCTTACTGAGCCCAGTGTGCTTGACGGAGTCTACCTGGACAGCAATAAACAGCGAGAAATGACAGTGGGGTCACAGGATCCAATTTTGAGCCTGCATGAGACGCATGCCAGGGAACCGCCTGTTTTGCGGCCTGTGATGCCTTCTATCACCTCATATCAAGCCTTGAACTCTTTTGTAGGTTAGAACATTTCAGCTGAGGCGCAATGTGTGCAAAGAATTTACTGAAACATCATCCTGAGTCAACTCTGGCAGTCCACTTATCTATGTCTTTCCCCTTTAGACTCAACCAGAAGGAAGAAAATAATCTTTACCTCTTCTTGGACCTGCTGTTCCAGTACTCTTGTGTCACTCTATTGCAAATGCCAGTGCCTGTGGGTCAGTATTGGGTGTAATTCACAGAACAATTTTGAATCTTTCATTTGAGCCTAGTTACATGCTCTGTGGCCACTTACATTTGCTGTAATGTATCCTGAGAACTGGATCATTATTTGCGTAGATGATTGAACATGGTCAAATGTGACTTCCTTTATCCTGGGCACATCACACCTCCACATGTCCTAAATACTTGCATGAGGAAATCAAAGAACATTCTGCTATTGGTAAGCCTGTCCTTTCTTTGGGAAGATGTTGCTTTCTCAAAAAGCATTTCAGCACGAGGCTTAGTTCTATATCTTATAAAAAGGACAACAGATTTTTAAACTATTAGAAAGAAACTAAGGTGTAATTGTCATTTTCTCTGACACAGGTCCTTTGAGAAAAGATACTGCTCCAGCAAGTACCTGTCAAGGGTTTTATGGATGTTCAGTAGCTGTTCCAAAGCAGCACAGTCCATCAAACTTTTCTCCTAAAGGTTCATACAAGCCTTGCTGCTCTCACAGTTACTTCACCTAGATGGCAGCAATAAGATAGTCGTTTAGTGGATTATCACATGAATCAGAGCAGATTTGATGTAAGTTTATGATTGATTTGCCTTAATAGAGGCATTGGGAATGGAAAAGTTCTCATTTGGAAATACACAAAATACACTTGAGGACCTGGATGGCTCAAAAATCTTTACATTCATACTCAAAGCCCAGCATTGAGGATTTAAAATTATATCTTAATTTTTATTAGAAGTGATTAACATTGAGCATAGAAACTAAGCAGTAAGAAGAGAAAACCATTTTTCACTTCAGTCCGCAACAAAAGATAATCCTTATTTAAAAGCATGCTTTTAAGTTCACAAGCCAATTTCATAATTATGTGAGGTATTGGTAGTTACAAAGACAGATATAACTGACTTTGCTTTTGTAACCAACAATCCTCAACAAAGGAAAACTTTCTCAAGGAGCTATTCCACTGCACTGATGAAAAGATGTGTCAGAAAAAACTCCATGTCTTACCAGACTAAGGTAAAACTTATCTCAAAAGACAACATATCCTCAACACTCCAGGAAAACAAAAAATGGAACTAGAAATGCCTTGTCCAACAGTCTTACTGGCTAAATCAACTTCTTATGCACAAGAGAAAAGCAAAAGTTTAAATAATGCTGTTTGGCAAGAGTTTTTATATTTCAACATGTACACAAACATATGAGAGGGGATTTCCCACAACAGAAATGGTAGCAGCTGTCTCTAAGGGTGAGTCTCTACCTATTAGAGTGGTGAAGAGAAGAATCATGAATAAATCAGTATAGATTAGATTTTACTATCTCAATTTCAACAACCACAAAAGGATTGAAGACAATAAAAATGACTGCGCATTTTCTAGTTCATTTTAATTACAAAGTAAAGTACATGCCATCATCAGTATCAATTTTTAAAAAGAAAATTAAGATGGAAAGTCTTTCTTGAAGCAGTTTCTTAATGTGCTTGGTTGGACTGTACAATAACTTACTATATTACTTATTTATAAACTGTTCTTTTTAGCTTTTTTTTTTTACATTATTTAAATACAAATTAATGGAAGCTGATTGCCATACATTTAGAATATCAAATGGTCCCGATTTCACCATGAATTTCAGTACGTGCCTACTTTTCAGCATTTGTCTAGACCTGTAATTGAGTCAATTATGACCCAATTATGAGTCCTCTGTAATTATTGCCTGAAATACTGCTGGATTTCTATTAAGGGCAAAAGAAAATACTTCTGATCTGTACAAATACTTAAAGACTATAAAAACTGTTACCTTTGACTTGTTTTTTTACTTTTGTAAGATATACATTGACAGGTTTTTCCACAGCATTCATCAGTGCAGTATTTCTGCTCTCTGCACAACACTGAGGTGTGCGCAGTCCAACTGCAGAAGGCAACCTGAGCAGCAGCATGTGATAAAGAGGAGAAAGTAAAGGAAGAAAAAGCTGCAGCTGTTGAACTCTAATATGAACTTGTTCTTTTTCCAGAGCCACTTTGCAACGTGACTATGTTCTATTTGTTGGCTTTCCCTTCACATCTTTACTCATAAATGTGCCTATTATGCCCCCAAGAACAATACTTTGAGGTTTCTGATGCAGGTATACCTTCATGACTTCATTTACAGTACACAGCATCTAGGAAACTGAAAAACTTCAACCACCTAGTGGTCGATTGAATTTTTTTAATGGACCAGGTCAAATGTTTCTGAGTATCTATATTTATTTGAATTAAGACTATCGGGTGAGTGTCTGAGGAAATTTGTATGATGCCTTGTGTTTCATAAATTACATGGAAATGAGTCAGACTGTTAAAGCTTGCTATTGTACCAATACTTGAAAACCTAGCAGATAGTTTACTAGAATTTTCTGCAACAAACAAAAGGTACGAGTTACCCTCAGAAATCAAAATAGCACACAGAAGATTCATACATCAGTAGCGTTGATATATTCTTTTTCCACTTCCAACTCAGCAGCATTTATTGTCATCTCTAATCATCTTCCCATGAGACTTGTGCTCAATCACAGTAGGGTAAAACTGGAGAAAGGGGGAGTGAGAGGCAGCAGCAATTTCTGCAAAAATGCTTAGAGTTACTTATTTTAGGATGAACTAATAATCCCTCCCCCCCATTTTTGATGTCTACTTACTTATTTCTATTTTGTTGTTTTCAAACACTGAAAGGAAACATTTCTAGGGAGTTAGACTTCCTAGTCTTCATTCACCAGCACAATACCACTGTCCCTGCAGGTGGCAGTTCAAGTCGCAGCTCAAAAACCTAATTGGACACATATTCCGTCTATTCTCCTCTGCTACAAATCTATGTTTAAACATCGTGTATACTGTAATCAAATCTCAAAAGTCCTGACTTCTGCTTGTGCTTTGTAACTATTATATGTTCTCTACTCCAGTACATACAGGATACAGTCTTTCGAAAAAGTCAATGAGAGTTTGGTCGTCAACTTTCATGAGATCAGGAATTGACCCACAATGTTTTATAAAACAACAAAAAGGAACGTATTTATGGTTTTATTATTATCCCTAATAAGGAAACAAGGAGAAAGAAAACACAGTACGTGGTCTAGTCTATATGCACATGTGTTACTTGTATTAATATCAATGGGATTTAAAAGTGCATATGGAGAGGCTAAGCTATATTCCTATGCGTTCAGCCGTATGCTTAAGGAAGCTCCCCAAATGCTTGTAAATATGATCATGCTTTCTAACATAGCATGTATTTATTTGAACAATGTTAAATCTCTAAGCCCTACTTTCCAGTCCATTAAAGCCTCAAATAATTGTTTATTTCCAGCTTAAAGTTACTCACTTTTTTACCCATTAAAATGCTGCCTGCAACCACATTTCCGCAATATTTAAGGAATTAGAGAATTGATAATAACTTTCCCATTATCCAAAGGGGTACCTCTCTGGGAAGAGAAATACTCAAGATGAACCATATTTTAGCAAGGAATTCTTTCCAGGAGATTTTGGTACAGGCCCAAATTGTGTAGCTGAAAGGTCTGGAATGCTACTTACACAACAAACGTGTTTGTGCTGTAGACCTTGGACAACTAAATTCCTTCTGGAGGCCAAAGGCCTTGAAAGCTAGTCATTCTTCTGGATAGACTTGTTCTCATTTCCTTTTTGCTTTTAAAGGTTTGAACACAGGACAAGGGCCTGACCCATTAGGCACAAGAGGGTTATTCTGGATTACCCTTACAGAAGAAGACATCACAATTCATCCCATGATTTATGATCTGGTGCAAGCTGTCTTGGAATGAGACAGCCAAAGCATTTGTGGACTATCCAATGCCTGTTAGCAATTTATGCTCATTATCTTCCTACAACCAATCAGTTTATGCGGCTTATCTTTTACTTCCTTTCAGTTGAGACTTGGTAACTGCCTTTATGAGTACTCTTGACTATAGTTTTATCCATTAAAAAGATGACTTGGATGATTTACTGCATTAAATGCTTCAACCGATGTTGTAGCCACAAATATAAACCAATATTCATGGAGGCATAGCCATGACATTCATGGTGCCCATATCACATTACATAAAAATGCAGCACAGAACCAAAAGCCAACTTCATTGTAGCTGGCTGCCAAAACTCACCTTCTTCACTTACTTGATGCAACCCTTTTGATGCCAAGGCAATATGGCTGTTTACACTATTTTAATATAATCCAGAGCAAAATTTTACATTCCAGTATTACGATTTTGTTTTCTTGCTGTTTCTTTTTGACTGTAAACAACATTTGAAGGTTCAGCTTTTATTTTACCTTTTAAATCTCAATTTACAATAAAAATTCCAAATCAGACTTTTCCTAATGAAATACTTGCTTTGTAATACAGAAAAACAAAACAAGCAGTCATCATCTTTTTAAACTACATCAGTGAATGGTGAAGCCAAATCCGGTTTCCCAGCAAGGAATTATTAAAAGACAGAAATAGTCCAATGACCACAGGAAATCTTTAAGCACCAAAATGGGGACAAAAGTCTCCTGGGGAAAAGACAATATTTCCTACGTGGTCATTCATGTCTCCTTGTAATACAATACAGGGGTATTGTTTATTTGTCTGCTTAAGTAGATGCATAGAATAAAATTAGAAACAAATCCTGAGTACAAAAACATTTCAAACACTAGATGCAGGCACATGTGTTGCAATACCTGCTGTCACAACTATGCTGTGATGCTTCTTTGTAATGTATAACCAGCTAGACCTTTGATCATTAATATACACATCATTCTTGCCTCGTTATAATAAAGGCCACCAACCTCCAGCAGGATCTTTGACTTCAGGTCATACAGCAACTTGCTGCAATCTTAATACTGGTCATAAAATTTGTCAAAACAATAGAAGAAATACTCTAAAATAGATTCACTTTATTAGTCAGCGATCTCCCCCAAGGAATTCAGTAAAGGAATGTAAACCCGAAGATTTATTTTTCTGTTCAGGTCATGCCTGGGGTAGACTGCTATGTTACTAAATTCTCTAGTCTAAAATCAAGAGCAAGAAAACTTAACAGGACTCAATAAGCAAAACCATGTTGAGATAGCCCTCTGTGGACCGTGACCTGAAGTTACAGCAACAAGCATTATCCCCATCATGAAGATTGTTCAGAAAAAGGCACATGGTCCACAGCTTACCTCAACGTAGTCCCTGGCATGGCCCCAGTCTCTCTTAGCGTCCAGATTGCCCAGGCTGAAACAATCCAGCTGTCCAAGGTGAATTTTTGCTACTGATCGGCTAATTTTTCGAGTAACAAAGTTAGCCCCTGGAATAGAAATAAAAGGTAGTATCAGCATAGTCACAGTGGCAGACAACCGGACAGAAAAAACGCCTTGTATAGCTCAGCATATGGCACTTTCAGTCTTCATTCACTCTTCTTACACCACCTAGACACATGCCATCTTTTATCATTTGAGTAGGCTAAGAAGCTTCCAGTGCAAGTGTCACATTAGCTGCATTTCCACAGCAAGCATCTTTCTTTGTGGGACTTCTTAAGCATTCCTAATTTGCTGCCTCAGTATTCAGTCCAGGCATAAAGCCAAAGAAAACCATTTGGAATGTCAGTTCTTAAACATAAAATGCAAAAGGTTACATAAAGAAGACAGGCATCTTAGACCACCCTCAAGTTTTTTGTTGCTATTTTTCTTTTTTTTTTTTTTAATAAGGAATTCATGTATCAAAATAAATAAGTTTATTAATAAAAAAGTTTGAGACTATATATTCTGCAAAGGACTGTAATGGTTAAATGCATTTTACTTTTTAGTTATTTGGGATTCTTTGTCCCTCCTGTTCAGTGAGATCATAAAAATGTAATTTCAACTTCATCAGTTGAAGGCCACACATTATTCTATCGTATTTCTGTATTTTGTTCACTGTATTGCTGTGGCAATTTTGTGTACCCATTTCTTCTCCCTGGAGAGTTGCTTTAAATAATACCTGTTTCTAGTTATTTTCATATCTTGATTTTTAGATTATGATGGCTGTGATTCTAAAGCATGCTCAACAGTCTCCTCAAAAGCAGAGGGATTTGAATTTAGACCAGGATTCCAGGCTAAGCAAGCCCAATGGCATTTGCACACTAATGGGCCAAAAAAATTAAAATTTCATGCCTTTAAATAGCTAAAATAATAAATAAATAAATTATCGACTAGGGGCAGATGCTACTTCATCCAAATAGAAAGAAGGACAGTTAGTGAAAACAACTGCACCTGTAAAATGCTCTTAGCAAGTTTCAAAAGTCCTAAGTAGTGCATCTTGTAAATTCAATGCATGTATGTAATCTTTTCATTATGGAACTCTGCTTTTGGGATATGCACTTAATTTTTCTCAGTTTTCTGTCAAACTAATGATAGGCTGCTGCAAAATTATTAAATAATATGAAGTGTCTTTTTTTTAGAGTACTAGTTTTTTCTGTAAAGCCAAGAGCAGCACAGCACCTTTTAGTGTCGTCTGACTCTGCCAAAAGTAAAAAAAACCCACCCAACCAACATATTTCACCTATAAGAACCATGTGGAATGAAGTAATGAAATAATTCAGACCTTACCACAGGGTTAAGATACAATTTTAATTTTCTGTCAACTGCTGAACTAATTGGAATTCCAGTTATTAGCCATTTAAAATATATCCATAGTTCGCACTAGTTTTTTAAAGGATGAAAAACATGATTTCTGTATTTCCTGAAAGAGTGTAGATATGTAAAGGAAGCTTACAAAAGAGTGAGATTTGCAAAATTTCAGAAACAAAATATATGGGGGAATCTTTTTTTATAGCAATATTCCTCAAAATTTGAACAAATGAGTCTGTAGGATGAAAGCCCAAGCCCTTCTTCCAGACTGCACCCTGCATACTCAACAGGAGAGTTATGATTATTCCGAAGATAAACCAGCACAAAACACAGGACTGACACTGTGACTCTGCTATTGCAATTTCTGAAAGTAAAGTACTGTGGTTCCCCTGCTCCTGTCTGGATGGGGTTGCAGAGGGAGTGGAGCTCTGGCTTAACAGAAACCAGTGACAGTCTCTTCGGCTTAGTCAGACTGGCACTTCTCCAAAGTTTGTTTTCATTTATTATGTTATCAAAGTGCTTTGAGTTCTTTATACAGATTATTACTAATTAATTGAAAATAGATTCAAAGTATTACACAAACTTATTAGGAATAGCTCTGAAACTTCCTAACCTTCTGCACTCAAATAATTTCAGTTAGCATTATTATGCAGTAAATCATAGTTGAAGGAGAAGCTTTGTTTTCTAGGATAAAGTATATGGCTTTACGATCCAGACTACAACTGATAATAAACAAAACTGGCCACTTTCAACACCACATTCCCATATGCATTAAAAGCAGTGAGAGTTCCAGCCATCATCTGCAGTTTTACTGTCAGCCTTCACAATGAATGAACATCACTTTTCTTTTTGGAGTAACCATTTTCTTAGCACAAAAAGAAGAAAAAACTATTAGGTTGTGAGAGAGAGAGAGAGAGAACATTTATGCTATCCACTTAACTTGAAATGTATAAAAGATACTACACAAGAAAAAGCAGATTTGTCTAGCACAACACAGCATATTCCCATAACTGCCATCTTCTTACAGAGTCACTGATAACTGGAGAGAAATGACCTTCAAAGATCTTCCTAAAGCAAAATACAAATATTCCTTAAAAGCTGAAGTGAAGAATTAGAGAGCATAACAGTGAAAACCGAAAACCTTTATTTTCCAGAAATATTCCAGTAAGGGTTCAACAAAATTATACCAATCCTCTTCTTGGAAATGCCTCAGCATTAAAGTGGTGGAAGAAAACCCTGCTACTGTTCGTCCTGAGAAATGTGATTAGAATTTTTTTTCATGCAACTAAGGACATTTTAGAAGCATTTAAATGATATGGTTCATAAATAATGTTAAAATACTGATTCAAACACAGTATCTTAAAATATCCCATTATGCTATATGTTCAATCGCATGCCATTAAATACACATCATAACTAGAATTTAAGCAGATGCCCACTGCAGTCATTCAGAATAGTTAAGGCTATGTCAGCATTTCAATTATAACGCCCTGTCCTAGGGGTTTGCAATCAGACTATAAAATCTTGCTTTGGCCTGAAACTTGGCAGATATAATGTCTCTTTCCTCAGGAATGATTCTATCTAAAAGGCCTATGCACAGTGCTACAGATACCCTTATACAACTGAATACAAAGTACCTTTTGAAACACAGAAATGGTTAGCTTCCTTCTTCCTCAGCAGGTATTGAGGACTTGCTAATGTTGAACCTGTAAAAGCATTTTCCTCCATAGAGTGGTGTCCTGGGTTCAGCAGTAGCAGTCATTTTTTTCTCCTTCTTAGTAGCTGGTGCAGTGCTGTGTTTCTAACTTTTGGTCTGGGAACAGTACTGATAAAACCGATGTTTGTAGCTACTGCTTAGAATGTTTACACTGACCAAGGACTTTCTGAGCCTCATGCTCTGCCCTGGGAGG
>WYDI02171733.1:0-36685 GCA_009867235.2 Psittacus erithacus | reverse complement strand
TCCCTTCCTGTTATCTTTCACATCCCTAGCCATGTTTAATTCTAACTGGGCCTTAGCTTTCCTAACCTGGTCCCTAGATTCTCGGACAACATCCCTGTACTCTTCCCAGGCCACCCGTCCTTGCTTTCACCTTTTATAAACCTCTTTCCCCCCCTCCTCGAAGTTTTCTCAGCAGCTCCCTATCCATCCATGGAGGTCTCCTGGCCCTCTTGCTGCTCTTCCTTCTAGTAGGGATGCAACACTCCTGAGCTTGTAGCAGGTGATCCTTGAATATCAACCAACTATCTTGGGGCCCCCTGCCCTCTAGGGGTATATCTCATGGAACCTTACTAAGCAGGTTCCTGTCTTGTTCCAGGTCATGTCTTTCTTTAACCTATCTTCCAAACAGAAGCTGACAAGACCATCTGCCACAGTACATTTCACCTATTTGTTGCACCAGAAGAAGGAGGAAGAGTTTCCTAATAAAATCCCCTGTCTTCTCACCTGTGTACCTCTGCACAGGAGAATCCACAGTCTGATGCCCAGCACACCAGCAGCTTCCTCATCTCATCAAACTCCTTCTGTATGTCTGTTGTCTTGAGTGTTATCCCAGAGACAAATCATTCACAAAAGGGGAGATGGGAATTCCATAGCCCATAGAGAAACTTAAAACCTTGTCTCACATCCTTGGAAAATGGCAGATATTTGATTTTTTTTAGACTATTAACCGAGAGGCACTCAGAAGTTAGCCTATGCTGCTCACCTAAGCTTGCTCACATCTGAAGGCTGCCAAGGCAGACAATATACTAAAAAGCAGTTATATCAGGACAGCAGTTATAATTCTTCTGGAGCAAAGAGCATGCATTTAACCCAGAACATCGGTAGTAGAATTCACATTCACACATACAGAGCTGTCTTTTAAGAACTATTGTACCATAATTTTCTAAAATTTTTTTCCTAAGGATTCATCTGACCAGTGACATCCAGTGATAAGGCAAAGAACCAGTGTAGCCCCACCATAATTCCTTCTATCAAATCTGTGAAACTGCCTGAGGAAGAAGTGTAGGACAGGGAGAATGAAAAAGCTTGCAAAATTTGAGAGCAGGCATGCAAACATCAAACTCCAAATCTTTCTGCTATTGAATTTTCGTAGTTTAATTCACCATAAAATTAAAAAAAAAAAAAAAAATGTAAAGAAGGGGAATGCATCCAGAGCTGGGCATATTGGAAAATAGTATTAAAGAGAGGGAGGTAATATAATTCTTCATATTCTTGGCAAGGTTACTTGGGAAGGTGTCCCTCTATTCCAGCCTGTGCTCTCCGTTTAATGTTGCTTTTTGCATCAACATCAAACAGGGCAGAGCACTCAAACAGGTTCCATCTGGGGATTCATTGAGGTAGCCTCATTGCTGAGAAAGTAGCAAATATTGCGTTTCAAATTGCCCTCAGTGGCAAGCCCCTTCATTAAAGTAATCACATAGGATTTGAGCTAAGCAAGAAAAATGAAGAGGAAAAGCAGTAAATCTTCTTTATATGAAGGTTTTACATGATGCTTGAACAATATTGTACGCAAGATTTTAATGAGAAAAAAATGCTTCCGTTGTAAAATGGCAACACAAACATTCAAGAAAGTAAGAAAAAATCTTTTCCACCTCTAAGATTGATTTCTGTTGAACAAACATACCTGAAAATACTTCAAGTCCCTTTTTCCACCTGTGAAATGCATGCAAGGTGTCTCAGGGCCATATTCTGAACTGGCAGAAATCAGATAAGCTCTGCTGACTCTGAAGGAGAGCTTGATTTTCACCAACTGAAACTGTTACAGCCAAAAAAGTGGTTTGAATGGTGAATGCTAACAGGCAGCAGATAATTGGGCGTACACATGTGAGGGCGTGAATTGTCAAAACTGAACTTCCTGGCTTCTCGTGCATTGTAGTCTGCTGCTCTGCATGTAGACTGTTTAGGTTAGGAAAACATGCTGCTTGGGGGACTGGAAAAAAGAGGAAGCTGTTCCAAAACAGGTTCCCAAAAAGGAGTGATTTCAGAAGGAGGAAGCAGGGCCAGGAAGAAGAAGGTGAAAATGCCTGTGGAAGAAAGATGCCTAATGTGGGGAAGATCACGGAGATCAGGAGGGTGAATGCTGGGGGACAGTCTTACCTTGGCTGGTAATGCCGCCTCCTTGTGGAGAAGCGAAGTTGAAACCTGGTGAATACAGTGCTGTGGGAAAGCAAGTATATGTGAGAGAACCAAGTAAGGCAAAAGCTACAACCTCACCTGTTCTTTAATAAATGCCAGTATCCAGATTTACTGTGGCTTACTCTGTCTCAGCCGTGTCAAAGACCCAATCCCAACCAGTCATCATGATTTCATTGTCCTATATATAGCTTAATAAAAGTTTCTTTCCCTCCAGAGTTGTCCCACTCCCTGTGAAAGGGATAAGCTTAACTGACAATGCAGCTGACAGCACAATATTGAACTACACAGTCAATCAGAAACACATCAGTTAAGTCTTTTTTTTTTTTTTATTTATGTATCCTCTTTGGGTGGTTTCACACTGATGCAATTCATTGAAAATCAAAATAAGTACAACCTTACACAGGGAAAACTGCATTTGAAGGTTTCCCAGAGACTCAGTGGTGACCAGCACTGAGAGATTATTTTATCAGCCTTGAAAGAAATATTCATTACCACTTTGGCAGCTTTGTCATTCAAGTGGCAGGAAGAATTCTGCTTTCCATTCAGCAGGTGCTAATACAGTTATATTAAATCCTAAGCATGAGAGAAAATAACCCACACATACATATATGTGCAGTGTGCTCCCACCCTTCCTCCCCAATTCTTCAAAGCTTAGCAGTGGAAGGGATCTGACCTGAAATGTCACAGCCAAGCTGTTATTCCACGCCCTGTAAATGTGTGTCAGATAATTCCATCTTCCCCTCAGGCAGAAGGATGGAAAATATCAGGTCCTCACATGCTAACAAACCTTGGGACTTTGTGTGCTTCTCCCTCTAAACCCCAAATCTGCTGCTTTGTAGATGGAAGGCTATTTGTGGCTTCCCTTCAGTCCGGCTAAAGATGTGACTTTAGACTGAGCTGGGAAGAGCTCAAGATTTCTTTAGAAGGGACAAGAACTGAATTGAGAAGGGCCCATCAGAGGAAATAGCCCCTAAATAGCACATTTGCTTTTCCTGGAGTCCAAGCCTTTAACTTGTCAAGAAAATGGGAGCTTGTTGGAGAAGAAAAAGATTTCCTTGCAGACAAAAGGATGTCTTTGCGAATAAGATACCAGTACACAATACTATGAGTTGCAGACATTTGGGGTTTTGATTCATGAATGGGAAAGTGTAGAAACATCTGGCCATCTTCAAATTTCCCCTACCTTGGCCCTGATACTGTATGAGCATTGTTATTTATGTACAGTTATTCTGAAGTAAACAAAGAGAGATTTTAGCTTTGTTCAGTTTGTAGAGTTACACAGGCAGTAGAACTGCCTGAGCAGTGTGAAGCAGAGGATCCAGAGTGGTGGGGATAGCTAGGTGAGAGCAAGGAAAAATTACAGCCGTTCCAAAACAAGTTGTTCCTCTCTATGAACCATGGAAAAATGTCTTTTAGCTGCAGAGGAGGTAAAGAGATAGACATTTCTCACATACTCAAAAGTAATATATTGAAAGGGCTTGATTCCTTACACAAACTGAAGTAATCTCTTTTTAACTGTATCAGCTGTGAGTCTGGGTCCCGAAATCACTAGTTACCTGATAGCCTCAAGGTTTCTGATAATAATTCAGTGTTGATTACAGAACTAACAGAGGACAAAGAAACCCTCCTGCTGAGTAACACAAAGCAATGCTCAAGTTTAAAACCTTTTTCTCACATAAGGTATTGATAGGTATTGTACACAACGTCTCCATTACATTACTCATTTTTAATATACCCACACATGGTATTGCTGCTTTTCCTGTTGAAAATATCAATCTATGGGAAGTTGAGTCCATGAGATTTTGAAAGAGTCTTTCTCCTTGGGTGAGAGAGTCTCAAGCAAGACCAGAAATCAATATAATAGAGTTGAAAAAATGAAAACTGGAGATTCATATAACTGATATGATGTTACTTCTACTCAAGTGTATCTTTCTTTCAGGTGACCCCAATCCACTTACGTTCATACCTGCTTGAAAATGTTATCCAGAGGCAAGAAAAGCATGAGGTAAGTTTTGCTGCCCCTTTGTACTGTACTTATAATTGATATTTTTGCCATTTATGTCTGTGTTGTTGTTTAACCAAAGCCTGCAACTAGGTACCATGTGACTGCTCACTCACTCCCTCAACCCCTATTGGAATGGGGAGGAGAACTGGAAAAAGGTAAAAGCCATGGGGTGACGCAAGGACAGTAAAATAAAGTAAATAATAACAATAATAACATCAATAATAGGAAAAAGGTAGATACAAATAAAATCCAAGTGATGCACAATATGATTGCTCACCACCAGGTGACAGATACGCAACCCATCCCTGAGCAGTTATTGATGGCTCTTGGATAACTCCCCCCAGTTTCTGTACCAAGCATGATGTGCTGTGGTATGGAATATCTTTTTGGCTAATTCAGGTCATCCTTCCTGGCTAATTCAGGTCATCTTTCCTGGCTGTGTTCTCTCTTGGCTTCTTGTGCCCCTCTTCACTGGCAGAACATGAGAGACTGAAAAGTCTTGATCAGGGCAAGCGCTACTTAGCACCAACTAAAATATCAGTGTGTTATTTGCATTATTCTCAGATTAAATCCAAACGTAACATTGAACCAGATACTAAGAAGAAAATTAATTCTATCCCAGCTGAAGCCAGGACAGTGTGCTTGCAAGAGTGCCCATGAAGATCATTCATAATGCTTGATTTTATCTTTTTTTAAATCCAAAATTGAACTGTAAATCGCTTTTATCAAAAATAGCTGTACCAGAACAGACTACTTGTACATATGACTGTGATATTCCAAATTTTCATTGATCTGGTTAACTACAGCTACTGATTATTATTCTACATAGTTAAAACAGAAATCAAAGCTGTAGGTTAAGGAATAAAGAAGAAAATACTCACGCTTTCTACATTAGTGAAATTTTACTAATTCTGTTTCTCAAAAAGTTTTTAATAAAATCGTCTTACATTTTTTCCATTAAAATGTTGGGGAGAGAGGGAAACAAGATTAACAAAATGTCTGTTATCTCAAAAATGGACAAAGATGTATCACTTTTTAAAATCATATTCCAGCAAAGTATGCATTTTAAGAAAGATAATATCTTCTAGATGTGTAAGTATGTCCCTGCTCTTCTGTATTGCTCTTTCACCTTTCTGAAAGAGAGATGTTTGCTGCATTGCTGATTGTATTTTACCACAACAGACAGGAATAATATGATCTGACAAGTTGTCCCTGAGCTGATTTCCATACACAGTAAATGATCTTTGCAGTAGATAACATTCAACGACATAGATAACTTTAGCACAACAAAGAGATGTGGCCAGATTATTCAAAACCATATATTAGTATACCCCTCTGAAAAAAAAGTTAATTTATACCAGCAAGATAGAGAGTCAAGTTGGTTAAATTACTATTTTCTTGAATTATTTGCTGTAGATTAAGAAAATTAATTTACTTCTGTTCACTGTGAACAACTTTTCAATATGATTCTATGCCTTAAATAAAATATTTATAAAAAGTCTAGGAGACTCATCATATTCTGGTTGGCTTCACCAGAGAACGTTCAGACACTGTAAGGCAGGCAGTAACACTCCAACACAATTTGTGTTTGCCTCCTGAGGTGACTGATTCACTAGCAAAGCTTAAGCGCAGTGACAGGAGCAACTTTTGTTTTAGCAGCCAAACGGTGACAGGGGGCAGTAGACACAAACTTAATTTTGTCACTTCCCCATGCTGTTATAGAAAGGCTTAGCGGAACACTCAGAGTGTGATGTGTTAAAGCATTGACCTAAAATTCAATGACAGATGCCTTAGTCATGTTTCCTTTCTAAAGTTTTAGACTTTGGAGGATAGATACTACAATAGAAAAGCATAGATTATTTGATATGCAAGTGATACAGCGCAAGTAGCAAGCTTGCAGTCAGGGTTATAAACATCCATGAGCTATTTAGTGTCAGGAATTGTGGCCAGCAACAAATTGTTATGGACCACATGATTAGTTTATATTGGGTAAAACTGTGAACTGCTTACAGACAGTGAAGGTCTGGAGGGCTCCGGCATAAGAGTCAGTGACACATGCTTAGGCAAATGGCCTTGATATATGCTTACTGGCTTTCAAAAGGTTAAAAAGTGTGCCTGCTGTGTAAGACAGGTAAATGTTCACCTCTTTTGATCATCAAGAATTCTCTGTTTCATTTCATGTTATAGAAATAATAATAAAAAAAGATCAATTCAGAGCTGAAGGAATTCACAGGACAAATAAGTTTCTATGGTGACTCTACCCAAAATCACATACGAGAATATACAAGCACCAGAAAGTTACTAATGTCTTTAGTGGAAAAGGGACATAATCTGGAAGAAATCTGGGGTGCAACTTAACCTTAAACCCATTGTGAAGCAACTCATCTTCTCTACCTCTGTATTGAAGAGTCCTTTCTTTCTCTTACCACTTTGTTTTTAGACCTGGATCCCAGGCTAACTCTGCAGTTGCAATAGGACTCTGGGATATGAAGAGTGTTTTGGAGTTTACATGAAAATCAGTCTTTTTTAATAGAGAAAAAAGAAGAATGTTCAAAAAAAATCCCTATCTGATAAAAATAAATGCTATAAAACTTTAAGGCAGGATCTAAGCTCTGGGCAGATGAATGTTCAGACAGATAAGAAGTCTGTAAAAAGACAAGTTCAGCCAGGGAATTCCCTTTAACTTGATATTGATAGTATTATTGTCAAGAAAATAAGAAATAACAAAAAGTCAAAAGCACAGAGCTAAAGAACACATCCCCAAAGCTAGAAGGCTGCCTCCTTTCAAACTTCGCTAAATAGTCTCTGAGATCAGAATATAATTTGAATTCTAAAACCCTATTAGCTAGATAGAGAAACCATCCTTGCAGCAAATGAGCAGGATGCAGTCAGGTATGGAACACTGGCTGCGGTCAGAGTGCAGTTAGACAAAATCATTAGGTTTAACCCACAGAAGTCAAATCTCATGGTCAATTGAGTCCACTGCCTTTACCTCTGCAAAGCATTTTCAACTGGTGAGATCAGACCAAGAAATGCTTTGCAGCATTATATTGGTCTTCAAGCTACAGAAACCCTGAGAGTAAAGGAATAAAATTTTAACTGTGCTTACTGAAACAGGAACTGTGAAGAAAGGTAAATAATAATACAAAGAATAAAAAGCTTGAAAGCCAGATTGTTATGCAAGAGTAAAAATACATAGAGAAAAGCTGCTATTGTGACTGGAACTGCGCAAAGATGGGCTCTGTTCTAGGTGGGAAGAACATGTGAGTATGTGAAATTTTCCAGGAAGGAGAGCTCTAACTGGTGTCCAAGAAGAGCAAGGATGCATTGTTTGGGATCATTAGAAATGTTTCATGCCAAACACAAAGTCTTTCATGTCTGTTTCTTACTGAAATATTACTATTTCCCTAGAGGAAAAAAACCTCAACCAAAGCCAAAAATCAAACCACGCCCAACAGTAAGTAGGCAAGCGGTAAATTCCAAATGAATAAATAAAGCTTTACAAATAAAGCTTTACAAATTTTAAAAAGAGAAAACATCACATTCTTAGAATCTTGCTCCTTGTTCTTTAAAAAGGAAATTAAGCTGAGTCAAAGTACCTCAATTACAGTAGAATTAAAAAATAGTCCTATGGGCTGACTGTGGTTCCACCCCATTTCCTATGACTACCTTTAAAAGTAATACACATTAGATCCAGAACTTGTCATATGCATTGGAAGCTTTCAGAAGTGTTACCTTTAAAGCAGATAAAGAATATTTAGCTATTTTTGAAAGGCACTAGATACAGCTGCATTTCTGCAACTAAGTTTATATCTTTTGCATCTCATGTCACTGTTGCATATGCTAAACAGGAGTCTAGTTACATGCATAACGAGACATATGCAAAAATACTGCAAAATATTAATAAAGACTTTGAATTTTGCATTGTAAGTGGAGGGGAGCATCCTTGATATAAGCTTAGCATATTGCAGCAGCTTATTCCCAGACGGCACTACTTTGAATCACAAGTTAAAATATAGTCAACGCAGAATGAGAATGCAATATGCAATCTCAATAAAAGATGAGATATAAAGCATAAGATTGCTAATTTCTCCAAAAATTCTGTAATTCAATGACATGGTCTAATTTCATCAGTGGCACATGTATTTGAGAAGATGACTTATTCACTGAAAGAGCCACCAGTGCACAGTGAAAAGGGTTTTCTATTTTTCAAAGTACTCCTTGCTATCCTTCAGACCCTGGTCAAGTCTCTATATAACTACTTCTTATAAGTCATTAAAGCTTTATGAAGCTATTTGCTTCCTATTCATTTCAGTGAGACTCAGAGAAAACAGGCATTTCATTTCAGGGGAATTTAGGAGTCCTTTTTTTTTTTTTTTTCTGGAAAACTACCTACTTTTGTTAGGAAGCCAGATATTAGGAGGCTAGATGAGTTTTGCTGCAAGCTCACACACTCCAGGCAATAGAAGTCAGCTATAGACTACAAGCTAAAACAGTAATAAAAAATATATTCTGAGGAGATCAGGAGAAATAAATTCCTAGGAAAATGCTCTGTAGATCATATTACTTTCTGAAGAACAGACTAAAACAAGGGCAGAAATAAGATGAATTTACATTCCTTTTAGGTCTGTTCCATTTCAGCAGACATTGAGCAGCAAAAAGGCCCTGAGGTATAAAATAGAGCAACATGTGGTTTTAGCTTGCAACACCTCATGTTAAGCTGCCTGCAGACTTCCATGATACTCAAGATACCCGAACAAATGTTTCAGAAAAGTTTAGATTCATCTTTTGCCAGGGAATATGCATTTGAATCCCAAACAATCCCTTGCAGGTGCAAAATCTTTCCTAATGAGCCATCACTGGGAGGAGGCATCTCCTTTTATCAAAAGTAACTTCTGCTTTGGGACTCTATCCTCTACTTCATAGCCTTTCTCAGGTAGTGTGGTGCTTGCCTGTAGGCTATTTTTAGCTTCGACAGGACATGCTGTCCTTCCCTTCTTTGTGCTGCTCCCCTTAGAAAGGCTATCTAAGTGAAGACACCTTGCACTGCTCAGCAAGGGACAGGATCACTTTTGTTTATTGTTCTGCTAATGACTGCATTACCTAGGACAGAGTTAAATGTCACCCTCCTAACAATGGTATTCAAAGGGAGATTTGAGTTGAATGAAAAGCCTGCTTTAACTTCACTGACAACAAAGAGTCAACTAGTTTTTATCAATAGACCATATCACGGAAGACCGGAATCATAAGCAATAGATAACACCGAAATAAAGTAGCACAATTCCCACACCTTATCTCTGGTGTGTTTCTACTCAGTCACACAAAGATTATTAGATAAAGCCACAGGCTTGCTTAAGCAGAAATCAGGACGCAGAAGTAAATTTCTGCATATTTCCAAGATCAAAGCTGTTCTGCACCTTGTGTGTCTGACACATCCTGTCATATGGGGGCTATGACATCTAGAAATATTGTCCTGTAGAAAACTTCGTACAGTCACCCCCTCAGACTTGCCTTTCATGCTTTATTGCAGCTCTTTTACATATTTACTTCCTAAACATCTCTTCACCATGCTGACTGCCTCATTACGATATAACTCTTACTGGCTACCCAGAATTTTGTTATGCTTACCTTAGCACTTACGCTGTTTGGTCTCGTGGTTACTACAACCTGACTTCACAGTTCTGTGTACATAATGATAAAAAACAACCTACACATTCTAACTGAGCAAAAATATCGTGTCTTTGTTTTCTTTTTCTAAACCAACAGATACTCACTGTAGGCTGCTAAGCTAATAGGATAGCTTCCAATGTGTCATCTGACCCCCAATGTACTTTGTTTACATCAAGCAAACAGCACAGACCTAAACTTTGCTTGCCTGTGTTTTGCTAAGCAGAAACAGGTTGAGAAGATCAACAAGACCTCAGCTGTTACCCCACAGCGTAGTCCACACTTTGATGAGTGATTTGAAAGGTATGTGTAAGAAAAAATGTCTGTACATCTTTGCTGGGATGATACAGATAATTTGGGGCAATATCAATGTCAATAGTAGCCCTGTCAACAGCAACCTCTTCAAGAATAGTTTCACATAAGGCTTAATCATGTTTTATTTTTCCCCGTGCAGCAGTATCTCAGAAACTCTTAGTCCATATCTTGAGACAGAGAAAAGAAAGGAAATTTTCACCCTTTGAAATCTGCTGAAGGACTGACACTGACTGATCTGAGACCATATGGCCTAGCCAAACTGAGAACATGTGGCTAAACTTGACATAACTCATATCTACAACAGCAAGGAGATTTCCTTTTCAGGTTTTAGTGGGTTTAGGATTGGGTAGTGTTGAGACAGTGGGTCCTGAGGTGCTGCAGCAATAATCCAAGCAGAAGGGAGTGAAGGAGCAGATCTGGAATGACAGCAGATGATGCATTTCAGGATCAGCAGTAATTCACTGAGAACCACATATATGTTATCCCAGAAGCGATATTACAGTAGTGAGTTTCCCTGAAGTCCAAAACTGGAGTAGAAAGGGTGCATTGAGGTTTTAAATATGCTATTAAGGTTTCTTTTCAGTGAAATTATCATCTATTCTCAGATACTGTCAGAAATGGTAAAATCAAGGAATATTTAGGGAGTGGAAGAGTTGCAATGCTGGGTGGCAAAGCTCTCACAGGCTCTAATTTTATTCTGAATATTAGAAATTGTTCCCAGGAGACACTTTCTCAACACCTGAGAAGCATAATATTAATCGCTTCTCCCTAGTTCTAGTTTTCAGAGTACTCTTGAGTAAAGTGAGCACCAGGAACAGTATTTCATAGTTGCAAAAAATTAAATGTACCTGATTTAGTTTCTGGTTGCTCTCTAAATCACCACCATTAGCAGAAGCTATTAACAACTGTGCTGATTCTCCCAGCTTTATTCTTCCTAAAGCCTGAGGCTGCATCAATATACTTTGTAAAACAACATGAACAGAATCCAGACACCTCAATCTCATGAACAAAATGTACCTGAGCAGCCCCAAGAGTCACTAACAAAAGAAAAGACAAGCAAAGATAATGTAATTGCTGACATCGGAAGTAATTGGCAAAAATTAAAGGGAAAATTAAGTGTGCCACTTACTGAGTAGGCTCCACCATGTCTTGTGGACTTTAAAATCCCAGTGCTTTCAGACAAAAAATTTCTGTCTGCTTTGGTCCTTCCTTTCTCCATGCATCTTGACAGCTCTGGGTGGATGAAGATCTCATTAGTTTAAGAGGAGGGGACAGGCCAAGGAGGAGTCATAGCTGGCTTACTGGACTCTTCTCTGAAAGCCCTTCTTCAGCACTTCCTTCGTACTACCTAAAAGTAGAACAGAGATAAGGAACATCCTTTGCTGCTTCCCCTATTCTTCTAGCTCCTCTGAGGCCATTCAGCTGTGTGCTTCTCCCCAGCTGGCCTCTAGGAGACTCCTCCCAGTCATTCAGGTATGTCAACAGCTCCTTTAAGCACAGCCCTGGTGTATTGTACCTCCTGCACCTTTTTGAGGTAAATCCGTGCCAATCCATGAACAATGAACCAAGAGGCAGTGGAAATATATGGGCTAGTGTTGTTAATTCAATGTACCTGGCCTGAACCTACTTTCCTACTTCCCAGCTATTTCCAGTCCTGACATTGTCCTTCTCTAACTGGTTAACTCTGCCTGATCCCTGCACTCAGATGTTTTAGCTGCTTGTTCACAGCTGTGACCTTTGGAGCATCCTGGGGGACACAGGGAAGCTGCCAGGAAGCTGAGTGCAATAATGCTTTAACTCATTTTCTGCCCTTCACTGAGCAGCAGACCTTGACCTCGTCTCTATCTAGCAGCTTCTTTGAGACAGGACATGTTCACAAGTCCATGGAAACCAGCAAACGGGCCTTGGATCAGATGCTCAGACTCAGATTCTTAAGGAGGTGAACATAACTCTTTCCTATTGATTTTCACCTGTAACTGGGTGCCTGAGCACCTGTAAGAATCTATAGCATAATGTATCCTCACATAAAACAATCCTCACCTTTTCATCACAAATAAGTCAGCACTAATCTCCCCATCAACTCTCTGTATCAATTTACAGAGTCAGAAATTAAATATTCTGGGCTTTTTCCTGCCTAAAAGAGGATAGTTTTCATCATCTATTTTTTTTTTATTCTTTTCATAAGATTTCTGCTTCTGTTTAGTATGCAAATGAATATATGTGTATGTATAAATACTTGTGCAGGTCTACATGTATATGCAATTACCCAAACCCTCAGTATGGATGCACACATCTTTTTCTGAATTGCAGTCATGCTAAACAAAATCCCTCCAGGGCTTCTCTCACCATTCCTTTTCACATGTTTGACAGTTTCGCAAGGAATTAGACTTACTGCATTATTGGATATGTGTTCTAAATAACTAAATTTGACAATTATGTGAGAGAAATCTCAGACAAAATGAACTGAAATCTCTGAATGTAAAAAAATAGTGAGAAGGTTCTTTTTCTTTCTTTCTAAGCTACGTTATCCCTCTCTTTGTTTTTATCTCCTATCCCATTAAGTGCCATTGCTCATCATGATGATATGCAGAATCTCATCTCAGCAGGTGCATTTCATTTATTGAAACATTATTTGAGAACAACTTTATTAAAGATTCAAGATGCCAATACAAGATGACACAGTGCATAGCAGCTTGTAACTTGGAAAGCTTTACAGAATTAAACAATATTCAACAGCAGGCAGGATACGGTGTGAATTACAGAAAGCAGTGTTAAGCTGATCTGTGGTGAATAAATTAAAAGTGTTTAGTCACATGGTCAATAATGAAGCAGGAACAAGCAGTAAAGAGCAGGGACACAGAGATAAAAGACAAGAAACTGTATGTGGGAAGAGGTGGGGAGGGAGAGAGGAAGAGGCGAGAAAACTTACTTTAGGCTACATGATGTGCAGAGAAGGCTGTGGGATTCAGGAGAAAGTGATACCTGGAAAGGCAAGGAAGTTCCGCTATTGTACAGTTTTCTGGCTGACTGAAGGTTACTGTAAAAGGTAAAACATACACCATTTAGGTTTGTGTAGTGGCATCTATTAGCAACGATTCCTAGTTCTGCCTTCAGGGGACAAGAGTTCACAGCACACTGACATGTTTTTCTGGTGGAGGACAAGGCCCCCACAAATTGCAAGACCTTTGCTCAGCTAAAGCTCTTAAGTTCATTGCATAATGCAACAAAAGGCAAGCATCAGCAACTGAGTATCAGCAAAGAAAACACATGAATAGCTGGTGAGAAACATAATGAATAATATTGTTTGTAAAGAATATCATTTAGCTGGAGCCTGAGCTGAGTACTGGGTAAACAGACTTGTAAATAACACATTTGAAATACGTGGAGAACAAATTTATCCAAACATTAGTAAGCCAAGCTGAAACTTTGTGCCCATATCAGTTTTGTTCTTTTTAAATGCCCTTTTTTAAAAAAATCAGGATGTCCACAAGAACTATTTAATTGCCAATTAGGAATTTCTTAAGTTTTTGTTTACTGTAGAAAAATAGTCTTCAAAGGATGTTCAGCAAAACAAGCCTGACTCATACCACTTTCTGACCTTTTGAAAATAATCCTTGTGATGTGTTTTTAAAAGCTTGTTAACAAAAAATAGAAAAATTCGAAAAATACTGAATAAAAAAAGAAATTGTTTCTTTCAGAAATAGGGAAACATCCACAGCCTTCTCATACTATTGGCATTTGTGCTTTCCTTTTCTACTAGTGAAGATCCCTCTATGTCCCTTGAAGTTTCTAGGAGAGACGTTCATACTTCCTTAGAATCAAAGAAGAGGTATCAGCATACTTTGTATAGTAAATAAAGTTCTGGCATGCTCAAACATCACTTCCCTCCACCTGAGCAAGCCAGCCCACAAATCCAGAGATTTTCCAGTGCCATATGACCTTCCAGTGTATGCCCTTCTAATGTTTCTATCCATGACTCCACCATCAATTGCAGCTTTTAGCTTTTGATTTTGTGTTTTTCCAGCCATTTCTCTTACACAGCCAAAATCTTTTGCAACTAAGGAAAGAACTGGCAGAAAAAGCATAGGTTAAAAGAGAGTAAGGAAGTAAAGAGTGTGGCACAATGTGTGAAGCATGATTTTGTAATCTAAAACATCTATATCCTTTTCCCAGTTCTGTTTATGGACTTCATCTTCTTGTTTTCTTTTATTCTTATGCTCAGCCTCAAGAACCTTAGGCCAGACACTTTTCTTCAAGTCTTGCTTGAAGCATGCATAGCACAGCAGAGTCTGACATCCTTTAGATTAATCCAATAGGCAAAAATTTTAAAAGTAATTTTGATACTTATCCAGCTGATGTGCATGGGATGCGATGTCTGCTGTATTCACCACAAAATACTTCTGAATAAAGTATTTAAGATTATCTTCTTACGAACATAGTTCCTAATGTAGCAGTATTTTTTTCCATGTCAGGTCTGAAACCTATTTGCTAGTTCACTAAAAAGCTGCCATTCATGATACAAATGCCCATCCTTAAGGAACTGAACTGAAAACATCAAGAAGCCACATGGCAGAGGCTCCTAACCAGTGACCTGTGGTGACAGCCATACTGAACTCCATGGGAGCTGAAGGATTCTGGTCAGACCTTCACTGCATCCTCAGCTTACAGTTAAGCAGAAGTTGGCCATCACAGACTCATATGAACTAGAAATATAAAAGAGCAAGATGGTTCCTCAATCTGTTTTCAGGGAAGCTGTTTTTGAAGACACTTGGATGAACTCAGGTAATCTACAAGTTTTGGCACAAGTTCATAATGAACCATATAACTTGACAAAAGTTTCAAATAAATTTATGAGTATGCAAAAACTTTGGACCTTTTCTGTACTCATTTTACTTCATTGTTAGATGCAAAGGTAACAAAATGACATGAAAGAACGTGTTCTACATGTATAAATGCTCATTAACAGAAATGAGAGAGCAAAAGAAGGCTCAGGAGAGAACTTCGTAATGATTTCCAATCTTTTTTTGAGACCTAAAGCAAACCCTTCCAGAAGTAAGCTGTACTCAGACAAATCTATCTTTGCATCTGGAAGGTCCCTAGTCATGAAACCTCAGAACCTGATGGTATTTAGGAGCCTAATTCTTATCTCACAGTTCAACTCTTGTTGGAATCAGTGCAATGTGCAGCAATCTCTTGAAGAGCTAGATCTTTGTTAGAACAAAAGGTGAATGAAACTCTGACCTCTTTCACACAGTCCCATAGATATGACTTATACATTTTTAGCTGAAAAGTCTTTGCTGTTGTGCTTCTCAACATGCAGTAGATGGTTTGGCATGTATTTACAGGAGGAAATCCTAAGAAAGGTGACCTGGACACAAAAAAAAAAGCTATTTCTACATTGCATTCCTGCAGCTCTGGGACCATGAAGATCTCGAAATAGCAATTCCTGCTAACTGACTGATAGTCTTCTGTCTGCCTGCAGCAAGCTGAGAGGGGTGACTGTTTTAGAATATGAAATTACTTGGAGCAATGTCTACTTTGATAGCTGAACTGGGTGCAAGGGCGAGCTGGAGAAATTCTTTAGCAAGAGAGCAGCCAGCAGTCAGCATGTCGCAGTATTCCTGCTCCAGACCACAACAAACTCCCAGACTGAAAAGACCAGCACCAAAAAAGCTCAGCATCACTTCAGTTCCTTTCTAGACTCAGACCCCTCATGACTTCCCAGCACAAGGGGGTTCTTTTCTGCAAGAAAAGGAAAAGTTAATTGCACAATTTCTCCTGTTCTCTTCTGGATTAGACTGGTGAGGTCCAGACTTGCAATTTAGAAAGCTGTTTATAGGCAGCTGCTTGGCAAAGAACAGACATCTTTCTTGTAGTCCAATATATTTAAATATTTAAAGGCCAGCTGCACAGAGCAATGCCCCAGAACATTGTCACTGGGAAGCAGTGACTCATACACAGCTAGCGGAAAATGAATTGGACTTTCTGCCACAAGATGGGGCTCTGCCTGCCCTGTTTCCCCATGTACCCTCTTTTATGTTTTGCCTCCTCTCCAGAGTGAAAAATCATTGTTTCCCCGGTTATAATGTCTTTTTTTTTTCCCCTTGTTTTTGTTGTACTGAAGTATATTTATTTTCCATGGCAAGAAAACAACTTTTCTGTCTTGCCCCCAAACAGACACACAAAACTGACAAAGCCTCTAGGATCCCCTTGGCTGAGATAGATGAGCTGTACTTACAGAATTAAAACAAAACTTTTATTGCAGAGGGAAACAATGCTATAACCAAGCCATCTGTTTCATAGCCTCCTCAAATAGAGAGCATTCGTGCAGGTTTCCTGCTTCTTATTATTCAAGTGTTTTGCTCCTAAGAAGCAGAGTACTAACGACCAAATTCTGATGTTTGGTGCTCACTGGAAGAACAGGAACGGAACAGGCTGAAGTTCACAAAACCGTACTGGATTCGTCTTCAGGAATGAATAAGAACTTTGTTTTATAACAATGAAATTATTAATATTGTGGATGTGCACAGGGGCTTGCACCAGGTCTTTGCAATGACTGGTAGCTACACATACAAAGTCAAATCTTTTATACAGGATCAGTTGGCTGAAAATTGGGCTCCATTTCCTTCATACAGGGTTAGGGTTAGCTTTGAGTAGGACCACGGTGCAAAAACCTTCCTTACCAGTTATCAAGAAAGGTGTGCTGAGCATCTGAGCTTCTCCAGCAAACAGACTTGGCTCCTGAGAAGTCACTTTTTGATTCTTTTATTTTACTTTTATGTCACCCCTCGCTTGCTGCTGCTTCTAATCACAGGACTGCTCTTCCTGCACTGTCTTCTTGTATCTTCCACACTTCCCTGTCCACCTGATCCATATATATCTTTGTAACTGCTTCCAAGCAGTAACAGAAAAAAATAGCATCATCAACATTGCCCTTGGAGGATACCTAGCCAAGCCAGCCCTCAGAAAGTCTGGCAGCTGTGCCTGTCATGCCTTCCTATACATTATCAAACTCTGCTATGCAGATGAGCTGGGGTTTTTATTTGATTTTGCTGCTTCACTCTTCTATGTCCTTTATATTTCCCTTTCTTCATCCTAATTGTAAAATAGAAATGATCATATTCATAAAGGCTGTTTAATTGAGTTACAACCCTTTGGAATCACAGGCCTCTGATAACGCTCTACATTTCTCATAGTCTGTTATGCACAGTTACTGCTAAATTTTAGCTATAGGATGTTGACACTGTTTCTTTGAACAGTTGTGAGCCATTTAGAATGGTTTTGTAGACCACCAGCAACCTGTGAATTATTGATCAATGCATGTTACCCTTAACATAAAAAATAGAGGCCTCTGAATTAGCCTAAATCTCATTTCTTTGCTTCTTCATAATTTTTATTTCTTCTTCTTCTGCTGTTACATACTTGCATGTTTTCTCAGTAAGTACAGGATGCTGCTCATCTAGAAAAAATACTAAAACACTGAAAGAAAAGGCATTCACATCTTCCTAAATTTCAATAAAACAGAATTCAGCACATTTAAAACATGGAACAAACCAAAATTTTTTGGATCAAGTCCAGTTCTCTGTCACCTGAGACTACTTCATCATACATGCTCATTATAAACTTGTCAAGGCTATTTTAAATTAGTTAGATCTTTCCCCCACTAATCCAGTTGGAAGACTGTCCAGAACCTTGCTGTCCTTTGCTGATACAGGAATCTTTTAATTTTAAAGTTAACACTTCTTCGTAGCCCTGAGAAGAGGGATTTCAGGTGCCATTCTTGCAGAACAGGATAAAGGGGAATATCAGAGATTTTCCTTCATTTGGATGCAAGTTCTTATTGACAATAACAATGGACAGTCAGCAAGAGATAGTGCAACCCATGACTGGGGAGCCAGGAAAACTGCTATGCTTGCCCTCTGCCACACAACAGAAATGTCCTCACACCATTCCAAATGATTTCAAAGAAGAAAACATTTTCTTTTCTTCCAGCGGGCACTTTTCCTCTTCTCAGAATTTGTTTATTCCCTCAGTACTTCCTTTTCTGCACAGCCATTTCCAGACTAGTTATTATTGGTTTTAGCAACTGTGGCTTAATGAAGATAAATGATCCAGCAGTCTCAGAAATACAAAGCCATTTGCATGTTAGCAAATGGTGGGTCAGGCTGTGGGTCGGCATCCAGTTCAAAGCATCCAGCCAGATGTTTCTGCCATAAATACTGTCACCTGAATTGTCATTAATCATCAGATTCTCTAAAACCAGGCCAATGACTGATGGGCCACAGAAGGCACATTTTCCTCAGAGATTATTTTTGCCAGCGTGGGGCAAGGGGCAGCATAAGAAACGACTGCCTGCACTGTTCAATGGGTAAAAAGATGGCATTTCTTCAGAGCATTCAGTATTGCGCTTCTTACTAGCAGCAGTCAGTGCTGGAAAACAAATCAGTGACTGCACTTTCAAGAAGTTGCTTATGCATCTCTGTGCAGCAGAAAGGAGGATGGGGAAAAAGACTTCTTTTTTCCAGGTGACACTGATGGCCCAGGCACCATGAGAGCACGCTTTCGGAGTAAGTAGGTGCTGCCTTTGAAACAAAGTTCTCTTGACATATAAAGACTGAAAGGAAAAACTAAATGAAATGAAACAAAGTAAATCCCCTTGGGAAACTCATAGAGGAAAAATGGCAGGTTGTTTGGTTTTCTTTTGCTTTTAATGAACATTTTGCAGGTAGTCAGAAAGTCTAGGACAAAATGCTGCAGAAACTTTTTATTTTCCTCTCTTACCCCCTTGTCTAAGCCTCATAAACTGTGTAACTAGTTTTCCTGAATTTTTTGAGACTAAGTAAAACCAATATTCTCAGTCAGAGGAGTCTGACACAGCAATTTCATCACAAAGAGTTAGCGAAACAATTGCAAGCAACATCATAAAGGTGAAGTTTCAAGCAATATTATCTCCAGTCAGTCCTGCCAACTTAGTTTGTACAACCTCTAATTCTCACATATGCTCACTATTCTGCTTTGTTCTACCAATCTCTTTTTCTACATTATTCTCTATTTTTAATAATACTGAAATGAGATATTTTATCTTTCTCTTCCTCTCTGTTCCAAGTAGAGGCAAACCTTATAATCAATGAAAAGCCAATCTAGTTTTCTACCCAGTGATGCCTGAGTGGACTGAAATCTCCAAATACAATTTTATAGAATCATAGAATGGCTTGATTTGAAAGGGACTTTGAAAATCACCTTGTTCCAATCCCCTGTCACAGGCAGGAACAGCTTCTACTAGACCAGGTTGCTCAAAGCCCTGTCCAGCTTGGCCTTGAACACTTTCAGGGATGGGACACCCACAACTTCTCTGGGCACCCCCTTCCAGTGCATCACGACCCTCACAATAAAGAATTTCTTACTAATAGCTAATCTAAATCTACTCTCTTTCAGTTGAAAGCTATTCCCCCTTATCCTATCACTACATGTCCTTGTAAAAGACTTTTGGATTTTGTTGCAATCTGGCTAAATGATCTGATAGGTAAGGAACTTTGTGCCTTCCCTTAGATAGCTTGTCTTTTGTATGAAAGGTACAAATTCAAATCTGTATACCTGAATGTTGTGCATGGACTGCTGTATGATGTGGTATATGGACTTCTGTATGATTCTGTATGACTTCTTGCACTTTCTTGTATGCTAAAACATTAATAAAATGAAGGGTTAGAGATGCGCTTTGTTGTTCAAGGTAATTAAGGAAAGTACACAAGTGATCATTGTTAGTAGTTCATAATACAGCAATGAAACCATGATTGCAGCTTAGCCCTAACTTAGCTGATAGAACAAGGCCACTACAGCAGGACTGTGGAGAAATGCTCCATGGCAAGAGGCTTGTAATGATTTACAGGGCTTTCCTTAATTGCACAAGCAGTTGTTTGTTCCAGTTAATTGAGTTCCCCTTCCAGTAATTACTCTTTGCAGGTCTTTATGCCACTGTATGGCAAGCTTAACTTTCCATACAGCTACCTTAGCTCAGTTACCTCCCAAGACTTTTCTGCCTCATTCAACTGAATTAGCATCGCCTCTAGAGGTGATGGATTTGCTTCCTATATAATTTCCCTATATACTGCGCATACCTATTTGGAGAGTGTGGAGGGGTGCAAAGGGTGGTTTAGTTGTTTTCTTTCAGGTGCACTACATGTGGAGTCTTGATCATTACTCCAGAAGTCACTGCTACACTCCTGGCCAGAATACAATTCAAACCATGCCCACAACATCCTTGACCCCTACCCCTAAATGTCTATTTCTGTCACAGAGGAAAAAAAAACCCACACATGTTTAATAGAATTGGAAAATACTAAGAGATGTCTGTATTTATATATGTGACTCTAAAACTAAGCAAGTAACATTTAATGAGAATATAAAAATCAACATGAAAGACTGAAAAGGCTGTGATACCACGGTGAATGGAAGGGATGACAGCTCTGGAGGCTGTCTCACCAGCTAGTGAAATTTGCAGACAATCTTATATTTCTTCCATCACTCATGAAATGTGAACTGCTCCTGTTCACTGCTGTTTATTTTTAAACTGTTTTACTTTTGGTTTATGTTAATCAATGTTATATATACATAAGTAGCTGGTTTAACTTACATATTTATGAAGTCTTTTCTGTACTATGGGAAGTTGTGGACTCTTCCTCTGTGTTTGTTTGAATGTGTACCTACTTAAACTGTGTCCGTGTTCCTTTCAGTCTGAAAAATATATAGTTTTGCCTTTATAAACTTGTTTACTAAGTACCCTTTTCCACACCCATTTGTATTAGCTGTAAATTATTTTTGTGCACTTTTTTCTTTAATGTTTCCGTTTTTAGGATTGCCAGATGAACAGTAGTAATGATGATTTGTATGTTTCATACACATTGGTATTTTGGTACTTCTGCTTTTAAGGCTGCAGATGGAGGTTAGCTGAATTTCACCAAGCTATATCTTGAGATATATCAGGATAAAAGTAAGGTAGTATGAAACAATGTGCTGAGCTAACCCTCATGTTCAGCTCCTCTGTTACCACCACAGACCAAACATTGATAACATATGTTTTACGTCAATGCTTGCTTGTCTTTTATAGTCTTCAACAGTAAACCAGCAGGCAGTGGAATCTCATTATTCTGCTGGAAGCTTATACAATTTAGACACAGCTAATTCTTCGCATCTCTTCTCCTCTGTACTGTTGGGGGGGGGTTCTGTTCAAATCTGGCAATGATTAGAAATTCTTCTCTGCACAAATTCATCCATTTAAGATATGGATCATCTGGATTAAAGTAACGCGCAGAACAGCTGCCATTTTGATTTGGCATCCAACTGGAAAATTGGCAGCAATAATTGCTTATACTTGAACAAAACCAAATAGTGTGTGTATGAAAGAGAAAAATATCTCTTCTACTCCATTTTGAGAGCTTTCTTTCAAATAGAACAACTATGTCATGTTTCATTTCAACTATGTTATGGTTTTCAACTTTGATTTAGCCTTTTAATTTTGATGTAGTTCACTGTAACTTCTCAAAAATGTATATGTCATTCTGAAACAGAGCACAGAAAACATAAAAAAGCCCCCTTATTATCAAAGTTCCAAAAAAAATCCTTTTAGCGTATGTCAACACTAGGATTCAAAATCCTTTTAACATTTTCATTTTCCACCTACCAAACCTAGCTGTCAAATGTAACCTCACTTTGTGTAGTGGGTTGACCCTGCCTGGACACCAGATATCTACCAAATGTGCTCTGTCAGTCCCCTCCTCAACTGCACAGAGGAAAAAAGATTTAGCAAAAGGCCATTAGGAGATAAGAACAGGGAGACATCAATCACCAATTACCATCATAGTCAAAACAGACTTGGCTTGGTGAAATCAGCTTAAATTATTATCAATCAAATCAGAGTGCAGTAATGAGAAATAAAACCAAATCTTAATAACACCTTCCCCCCACACCTCCCTTCTTCCTAGGCTCAACTTTACACTCAAATTCTCTGCCTCCTTCCCGCAGCAACACAGGGCAACGGGGAATGCGAACTGTGGACAGTTCATCACACAGTGTCCCTGCTGCTCCTTCCTCTACACAGAAGGACTTCTCACTGTCTTTCGCTGCTCTGGTGTGGGGTCCCTTCCACAAGAGATAGTATTTCAGCCTGCCTCACTGCCCACCACTGGCTGCAGGGGAATCTCTGCTCCAGCACCTGGAGTACCTCCTTCCCAACTTCTTCAGTGACCTGGGTGTTTGCAGAGCTATTTGTCTCACATATTCTCATTCCTCTCTCTGGCTACAACTGTTCCTGTACACTAACGTTTTCCCTTTCTTAACTACGTTATCCCAGAGATGCTACCATCATTGCTGGCTCAGCCTTGGACAGTAGTGGGTCTGTCATGGCTTTATCAGACACAGGGGAAGATTCTCGCAGGTTGTCACAAAAGTCATTGCTTTAGCGCTCCTGCTACCAAAACCTTGTCATGCAAACCCAATACAATACACTTCCTAAATGGGTGTAAACTTCATAAACTACTCCACCCCAAAAAAAAGCATTTCACTATAAAATGAGAGGGAAAAAATCAAACCAAAAAACAAACAACAAAAAAGTAAAAGCTTGCATTTTGAGAGATTTTAAAAATAAGCTCTTCTTCACAGGACATTCAGTTTGGTAGTGTGCATGAGCCTGAAAAAGATGATGGGAGTCCTATACTAAACATGAGTCTTAGCCCTGACTCTTCTAGAAAGGCAAATAGCAAATACAAAATAAGACAAAGATTATTGTCCACAGTGCTGTGTAGTTCCTCGAGTGTTTAACTGTGTAGTTTTGGGGTTCTTTTTGGGAGGAATTTTGTTGATATTGAAAAAGAAACTTGAATTTGAAAGAAGAAAAATAAAAATTGACTGTGCACCAGATTCCCTTCCAGGAAGTTTAATTTCCTAATTATTTGTAGGGTCATTCCTGAAAGCTGCCAGGGTGCGACTCATTTTTATTAAGCACTAGGCCATCCAACACTGTTCATCAATATCTTTCAGCCATTCATTCCTCTCAGCCAGTGTCCCTTTTAAGCAGAACTTAGAGCACTGGATTCAATTGCTTTAGCTCTGGTGAAAAGCAAGCTCACATCAAACATGCTTAAAAGTATGTAACCTTTATCACAGAGCTAGTTAGGGGATTAAGATGGAGTCCTTGCTATAGAAGCAAGTGGTCCTGTTGAGCCTTGGAGGTTAGTGTAACCTACAGATCCATACTGAGTCAACACCCAAAGACTGCTATTAGGGACAACTCTTTTGAGCCTATTACCTTTCAGAGAAGCTTTTAAAAAGGAATATCTGATTCATGTCATTAAAAAGCTCATGGCATTTTTTTCAAGAATAAAGATTTATGCTAAATGTCTGACCAAATTTTGTTCTGCAGTCCTGGTTGTGACCCATAATATTTTACATCCTAGTCTACTCTGCTGTAATTTCTGCAGTCAAAAAATATTAAATACAGATAGGTCCTGCTTCAGAAATTACTCCAATTCCTGTCACAGCTACTGTTTTCTTTTTCTAAGCTGAGTGCTTGAGAACTGGGTAAAGGAATATTAATCCTTTTTTGTTCAATCTGGATAAAAATGAGTTTTCTAAATATAAAATGATTTATTGTTATTCTTTTTTTCATAAAGGCAATGGAAAGACAGAGAGGAGCTGAGCAACGGGTGATTCAAGAATACCAAGACCGATCTGGCACTGTTCATTAAGGTTTTTGCATTATAAATGATCATGAAATGCACTATTTAGAATTCTAACAACCCCAGTAAAGGCAGCACATTTATTTTTAGAGAATTGTTAGGAACAATAGCTGCAAGTAGAAATTAGCTGCTGTGTAAATACAGTTGGGAGATATACCTGTCTGTGTTAGAGTGAACAAGCTGTATTGCACGACGGATAAATATCAGCCAACAAACTACGTTTTCCTCTGCTTCAACAAATCCTACAGGAAATACTCTGCATTCTGGTGTGATCTGAGGACAGTCTTTGAGGACACACTGCATAAGCCCTAAACACTAAATCCAGGTTGTGGCTATCTTGTCATTGTACCTTCATAGGCCATCAAAACCATTATGCCTAGAAGTGGCACTTGTTGAAAGTCTTCAGATGGTAAAGCCTAAGTCTAAGGGCTTCATTTCAGTAAAGAACATCACCTGGCAGGTCTTCAAGGACACGTACTGCTGATGATGTGATGGGGAAATTCAAGAGCTTACATTAGAAGAACTGCTAACTCAGTATCAAAAATTAGGGGGTAAATTACACGCCTAAATTATGCAGGCTAGAATTCGTTTTGAATTATTATCGCTTAATCATTTATAAAGTTAACTAGGGCTCATTTCCAGTGTCTTCCCTATACACTCCCCATTGTTTAAAGGAAACAGCAGGTATGTTGCTTCAGCACAGACATGTTCTGGATCACCACACATTTTCATAACAGCCTCCTTCCAGCTTCAAGGAAGCTTTCTTTCAGGTGCTATTTCTTGTACATGGTAATTCTAGATACTTCTTACCCTTAAGGAAAAGGACGCCTTCCTCATTCTGTTTTTATTTTTTGAATCCATGCATTCTTTGATGTATTTACAAAACAACCACAAACAAAGCTGATCGATATATAGCTTGTTCAATAAAAATGGTCTTCTAAAATCATTTTCAAATTTGGCCTCTATGAAGCACAAGGCAGTTTACCATTGAGACCATTGCAGTTTCCTCAAGGTTTTCTGAAGTATATTCTACCTTGAAAAAGAAACTGCTCTAACTGGGATTTAAATGCATATCTGAATATGTAAAATTATTCTCAGCTTTGCATAACTATGAGGCTGTGCTGTGTGGAGGCCATTTAAAAAACTTGCATTGATCATCAGGAGAAATGCTGTAACAGTAAAGCTTTTTTGTTTATTTAATCAGCTCCCAAGTGAACAGGGCAGGGAAAATGAGTCAGGAAAATAAAATTTCATCTCTGAAATAATCAAAGCTCAGGGTGTTATTTTAAAAATTCCACCTTAAACCTGAAAAATGCAAACCACAAGTCTTCTCCCAAACTGGTCACGCTGAAATGTGCTCTGTCAGGACCCAATGAAAAGGTTCATACTAAGCACCATTAAATATTCATTTAGATGTTGACTTCAAAAAAAAAGGCTTGACTAAAATTAGCTTAATATTTAAATACAAAGTCACTTCAAATTGAAGCACTTTTTTCTTCCTTTTATGAGTGTCAAAGAAATTTTTTGGACAACATTGGCCCATTTTTAGCTTAAAAATTCATCCAAACTAACATTCTTCTGCCAAAAGTAGTTTCAATAAAGCTGCATTTTTAAATGAAATAATGTTTTGAGAAAAAATTCTTAACCATGTCAAGTCATGTCATCTCTTAAAAGTAAAGCGATTTGGAAAGAGACATGATAGTGACCAAAGCTATGGAAAGTATACGCAAGATGGGAAAGTGATTCATGCCTCTCAGAAATGTCTAGTCTGAAATATGGGCTGAAGTATCATTTTGCTTTATAGGACTGTTGTAAGGATAAATATATTGCAGACATGTTCAGATGGCCTTTTGATGTGGAAACAGATTAACACATCAGCCCAATGCAAGAGTAGTGTTCTGTGGTCTATGAACTGTTTATGATCTATGACTATGCCTGAGATATCCCTGTTAAGCATCTGAAGAAATGCCAGTTTATGCATGTACTTACAATCTATGGAATACATATGTCCACATTGGATCCTCACTTCTAGAGTGTGTTGTTAGGACTTAGGAGCTCAAAAGCAGTTGGAAATCATTGCATTAAGCTGCTGAAGAAAGTTGCTAACTGGAGAGTCTTGCAGGGGCAGGAGTTCCCCCCATTAGTGTTTTCTGAACTTACGTCCATTACTGAGGTGCAGACTGCTCTTTTCTTTTGTAAACACAAACATTCTGTTTCACAATGCTGCCAATTAAGGCATTCCCTGTGTGTTTTGGTTTTCCAGTAGCTGAAGATAAATTTTAATTATGTTTGGAAACTTTGCTGAGATTTCCCTGCCAAAAGGGCATAAAGGAAACAGCTTTCCCCCTCAATCCCAAGCCCCTTAGTGGGTAGAGACCCGCAAGCATTACCAGCTAAGAAGAAAACTGCCTTCCTCACCATGGTTTGTTTTCAGAGTGTTTTCTTGGCAGAATCCTTCTCTTCTATGCCCTAATTTTTCAAGGAGATACTGGAACTGAAAAAGGGTAGTTTGCAGCCTCATGGATATTTGGTAGACAAGTGCTTCCTAAATCTCTCAAAGTGATCACAAGACTGTGTTTCAATTTTAGAGCCTTACAGCTAGGGAGGGCTACATTTTAATGAATTCGCTCTGCTCCTCCTGCAACACACAACTCCTATGATTAATAAAAGACAGCATAAAACCATAGCTTGCTGCCTGCCCAAATCTATTAACCCTATATGAAGGTCTACTACAGAGCTAAGGGTTCTTCATGAAACTTTCTATTCTCCCGGCAGCTATATCTTTTCCCTCATTAAGATTGCTCACATCTGCTTTTAATCAGGGACTCCAGAGCTTCATAGAGAAGTTTGATTGCTGATTAGAGAGTGATGCTTGCCCAGATTTCTCTTTTTTTCTTTTCCTTAAAGGCTCACTTGGAGGGTGAATGCCTTTCTGTGCAGTCCGCTACTGCAAAGGGAATTAGAAATTATGAGTTTCAGAGTGTTCTTAGTTGTGAAATTTCCAACCAGTCTGGCATAGGTCGACAAAGATGTATTATTTTAGAGCCATAGAGGCATCTACTACATAGCTCATGGCTCAAAAGGATGCACTTTGCCATGTCCCAGGACAGTAATTCTTCCTACATCCTAGGGGATATGGTGTCCACAGCAGAGCACACCTCCAGCCAGAGGAAAGGAGTAGCCAGCTTTTGGGAGGATGGTTTTTGTGGGGTTTTTCCACCAGGCAGAAGCCTCACATGTGAGACAGAGCTGGATGCTTTGAGCTGGGTTGCTCATAATTTGCTTCTTGGTCTCTGTACCTTCCCCGTGTGCCTCAAGTAGGGCTTTTCCAACTTATCTCTAAAGTGCAGTTTTACACTTGGAAAACCTGAGAAGCTCTGTAACTATCACTGTTAACTATAACTATATAACTATAACCATATGTGAAGTATAGCCTGACAGCATTCACCCAAGAGAGGTTGGCTGCAGATATACTGAGAAAAGCATCTACTAAGAGTGAAGAAATTAAAAAAGCTGGGCAGTGAGTTTGTACAGAAGAAAAAAAGTCTTTCTTGTTTAAGTTTCTTGCAGGCTGAGTAGAAAAAGATATATTTATAAACCACAGATTTTTCCCTCTTTTTGAGAATTAATTCCTGCCTGCCAGGAAATTGCCGGCAGGTTCAAACAATAGCTGGCAAAACTGACCGTGTATGCAACAACTTATCGGCAGCCTGTGCAATAATGCACAACTCTTAATGGAAAAGCTGAACAACTGCCAAAGGAAACAGCCTGGGGGAGGGGAGAACACACTGATGTTCAAAACACCTGAATTATGGGCTTGGAGAGCAAAACTGCTCTGAAGCATTTTGTTTTCTGGTTTCAGGCATGGACTTATGAAAGAGGCTAAAGAACTCCTTAGCCCTACAGGTACTGACATGTAAAGCATATTTATTCCGGTGTCGTAGTTATGTATCAACATGGTCTTGTTAAATACAGATCAGGGCTTCCTTTTTTCATGATGGCCTTTTCTTTCTTCCTTCTTCAGGCTTAGTTACCCAATTGTATCTTTTTTCTAAGATTTTCTTCCTCTCTGCTGGTGTTGGCTTTTTTTGGGGTTCTTTTTTTTTTTTTTCTGTGGTTTTGGTTCTTTTGTTTTGGCTTGGGTTTTGTCCAGACCATATTTCTAATTCATTACAGTAATTGTCTTTCAATTGCCTTAATGTCTCTCAATGTTTGTACAAGACCTATTCATACTTAGATGAAGAGCATATATGTCTGTCAATATAACATCTTGAATTGAAAATGGGGTCATGAGCAAAGCAGTATTTAGGAAGAGTTTGTGCTTTTGGTGGTAAATAATTTTTTTTTTCCCCAAAAAATAAAGCATCTTCTGACAAACTCAGATCTCCTTCAGGTGTGATTCACTGCTACAGAACCTCCTGGAAACTGTTGTTTGATTGGTTCCTTAGTCAAATTTTTTATCATGCTTCATTATCTAGAGGAGTCTCACTTGAAAAAAATGACTGAGTACAACATAGGCAATGTTGTACCCCTATATATTCATGCTCCCTATATATGCACATACAGAGAACAATTCAAAGGAGTTAGTGGAATGAAATATTTACATATGTCATAATCTGCTAAAAATGTATTGATTTTTAGTAATTATTATAAGTTTAGGAAAACTTCGTTTGCTTCTGTGATGGTTTAAGCCCAGCCTGTCACCCAGAAATGACGCAGCTGTTCGTTCACTCCCTCCCATCCTCCCCCCACTCTCAGAGGGACGGGGAGGAGAATCAAAAGAATGTAACTCCCACAGGTAGAGAAAAGAGCACTCCAGTAACTAAGGTATAACACAAACCACTGCTGCTACCACCAATAATAATAATGACAAGAAACATAACAAGGGAAGAGAATACAATTGCTCACCACCCATGAACCAATACCCAGCCCTACCAAACAGTGATCTAACTCTTCTGGGTGACTGCTCCCAGTTTATATAGTGGGCATGATGTGCTGTGGTATGGAATACCACTTTGGTTAGTTTGGGTCAGGTGTCCTGTCTCTGCTTCCTTCTGGCTTCACCTTTGTCCTGGCAGAGCATGAAACTCAGAAAGTCCTTGGTCAGAGTAAACATTGCTGAGCAACAACTAAAAACATCGGTGTTATCAGTGCTGTTCCCAGGCAGAAAGGAAAGTCAAAAACACAGCACTGCACCAGCTATTAAGAAGGAGAAAAATGATTGCTACTGCTGAACCCAGGACAGCTTCTTTTTACTCCTCTATACTCCTTAGCTTAACATTTGCCATTTAATTTCTGGGTCTTTCCTTTAAGTGTATATCTTCATATCCTTCTTACTTCTCATAACCTTCTTCAAAAGCCAGACAAAGAAAAAAGTTTTAATTTGTGACTAGAGTTTAGACCCCTAGTACCCATGGGCACACCAAAGTATATGTAGGAGGACCTTGACACAAGTCCAGGTTTAATACATGAGCAGGCTTAAAATAACTAGCCAAGATCATGATCTGCTGTCACTGTAACGCGGTTAAAACTCAGGGTTTACTAGCACTTATACAAGTTATGGTAAGAAATATAGTGTCTAAGCCATGATTCATGCTCTAGAGACTGGGTACTAATTTTACACTAAACTACAAGTTCAAGAGATGACTGAGGAGATTCGTTTCATAGAATCATAGAATTATAGAATAGTTAGAGTTGGAAAGGACATTAAGATCATCTAATTCCAACCCCACTGCCATGGGCAGAGACACCTCACACTAAACCATGTCACCTAAGGCTCTGTCCAACCTGGCTTTGAACACCACCACAGATGGAGCATTTGCAGCCTCTCTGGGCAACCCATTCCAGAGCCTCACCACCCTTACAGTAAAGAACTTCTTCCTTATATCCAATCTAAACTTCCCCTGTTTAACTCATTACCCCTTGCCCTATCACTACAATTCCTAATGAAAAGTCCCTCCCCAGTGTCTTTGTAGACCCCTCCTTTCAGGATCAAAATAATAAAGTAAAGCAATACGTGTTGTATTGTCTCCTATGTAGTGTATCATATGTAAAAGTCAGTTGGTGGTTCCCCGCATCAGTTCTTAAAGTAATGTAAAACAAGTAAGATTATGCTTTGCTTTTTAAAACCATTGTGGCATGAGGAGTAAATTAATGATGTTTTTTCCAAAGCAACCACTATTGTCTGGCATTGTTGATCTCAAAAGTTCTTTGCCACACCTCATTATTATTAACTCCATCTATGATAGCAGTAACTAGTAGTAAATGCCAGTATACTGGTCATCTGGCTGCAGTCTGCAAAACACCTGCAGTGAGAGGGTTAATATAAGAATAAAGGATTAATGTTGCTCCTCTGTCTTGGGCTGCATGCAGTGTTTTCAGAATGTTATTCAAAGGCTAGCCCTGTCCCCAGTTCATATTTTTAGACGAAGCCTGCAGTAGTTGAACCTGTCTACTTCAAGCCGTGATTAATGTTTTTAACTGCTATTCTCTCCTCATAGCTGCCAGATGGAATGCTGAAGATTACTCTGCCTCACTTAATTGGAGCTTATAATTAAAAAATGGTGAGTGTTATGGCCTATGTTTTGCCCCTTTGATCCCTACACAGACAAGCAAGCTTCTCTAGTCAGTAATTCCCCCATGTTCTTTTTCAGAGGCTGCCTGAGATCATATGCCTCTGATGCCTACATTATATATTTTTTTCACATCATTTCCAAAAATTGTGGAGACAAATTCTGGTCATTCATGTTCTTCTCCTTCAAAAACATAATTGTGCGTATGGCCTTCTATCCATACCTCCCACAAAAATGAAGCAATATACTCTCTAAACAGAAAAATAGCTATATATGCCCAATTATACACACAACTCCTGTAAAGTCAGCTCCCGGAGATCTTTTTATAGTTCAGTTAAGGACAATTTCAAGAAGTGACTTCTGCATCATTTTGGAGGGCAGCCAACCTGAGTAAAGGAAATTATACCTCTGCTTCTGTTTGTAGTAGCAGTCAAAATGTATGTTCACACATACAGGAATGTATATGTATACAGAAGTGTGCATAGTGATTTTAAAGCAACTATTTCTATATTTTTATATTTAAGCAATAACACTGCAAGCACAATTAACATAGGAGTAATGTAATATGAATCTGTTGTAAGAAAGTGAATGGTTCAGACCCCTGCTTTAATTCTGAACATGCAATGCATGCCACAAAATACTTCTAAGAATCTTCTAATACACATAAGTTCTTCAGTAAAAAAAAAAAAAAAGAACAAACAGAAATGAAATATCCTCATTCAGAAAAAGAGGCAGAAATATGAAAGGCATTGTCATCAGCCTTCAATCCTATAGTATCAAAAAGGCTACCAGATTGTAATGCTGAGGTGAGGTTGGAAATCGACTATGACTCACACTACTGATGAAAGCAAAAGAAAAAACCACAACCAAAGATCAAACCTGCCAATGAAGGGAAATATTCTTCCTGCTGTTTCTCGAGGTAAAATTGTTCAAGGTGACAGAATGAATCCAACTTAATGCTAATGCTTCTGAGCCTGCTTGAAGTTGAATCACTTATGTAGTACGGCAGCAGGCAAGAGTCCCACAGTCTAGGTAAAGAAGAAAATGGTGCCATTGTGAGCCACTGTGACCAGAGAAGAAAGGATAAAAACTGGAAAACACCAGGAAATGCACAGAAAGGTACCAGTCAGAGAAATTAGAAGAAAATAAAAGAAAAGTGTCCTAGAAAAAGCTGAGAACCACTTAGAATGCTAAGGGGTAATCCTAGAACGGATCCAGGTGCAGGAAGCCCTAAAAACAGGGAATGCTTAAAAAGCTGTGTTCGTATTCCTACAAAACTGAGTGGGGGTGGGATGGTGGTGTCTTAAGAGTGATTCTAGGACAAGCAATTCTTAGAAAGCCACAGGGACTTTCTAGAGAGGTTCTATGTGTAGGAAATCCTGCAAAGCTGTGGGAAATTTCTGCAAAGTGGAAGGAATTCTCAGAAATCACGGAGAAAAACCTTGTAAAGCAAAGGGGATTCCTTAGAGAAGTTCTGTATCTAGAGATCACTAGAAGTACAAATCAAACCCCAAAATTATTTTAGATCAAGAACTGGCTAGAAAGTGCTGTGTTACTTCTAAATTGTTTTCAGATCCATGAATTCCTAGAACACTATATGGAATTTCTGGAAATACTATTGAATCAGGTGTTGCAAGAATAACAAATCTTGCAAGATTTTTCTGCAACACAGTAACAGTCTGGCAGTCTATGTTAATGGAATCCAGCATGTCAGGGTTATTACTCATAAAAAATGGCACGTAATCAGTTAAGAAGAAATAATACAAAAATAACGTTAGATCTTAAAAGTGGTACACATTTTCTTTTCAAAATTCCTCTTATGTTGTACATATACACGTATATTTCTAATTGTATCATCTTTACTGGAATAGAGCTTCCTATCTGTATGAGAGACAACATGGTAAGATGGATTATATATATGATGCAACGATCAAGCCCAGATTGCTTTTTGACTAAAGAAAGAACACTGTCAAACCTGATTTATTTTCATGAGGATCGTAGTCTTGACTCAGAAAAACATTTGAATATGTACTTTCTAGGTACTTAGAATGTATATACCCATTGCACTAAATAGGTTGTTTTCTTAAAATAATGCTAATTATGCAATGAAACTGTACTAATTAGGACAGCTTGTAAACTTTCACACTTAAATATAACTAAAGGAGTACTACACATCCATGCAATAATGAAAAATGATGGTGTAGTAACTCAAGGAGAACAGGTAAGATAGTAGCAAAGTTGAAGCAGTTATCTAGTCCTGCCTTCAAGGTCAGATCACAGCTGTTCATGTTCAGTTTGTGGACCTAGAGAAGAATCTGAGGTTTGGATTTTCTTTAGCAAATGCTATTAAATGCAGTGTCCCATTTTGATTTGTTCAGCACACTGCTGTTCTAATGTATAGTGACTCATCACATAGCAGACCCTGAGAAAGCAACGAAGGAAAAAGGACACTACTACCTTAACATCATCTAGTGTAGATTGGGTAAATGAACTTTTATCTGAATATTTTATTATCTGGACAGAAAGAACATAATATTGCTTTTATAAAAAAAGCAAAACCCCAGAAATAAAATTTGGATACATTTTGCAATGGTAAATTATGATCTATTTAATTACCTTATGGAGAGAAACCTTTTCCCTTAAGGAGGAAAGTTACATTATAATGACTATATTTTGAAATTATTTACTTTAAAATGCTTTAGAAATATGGCACAATGGGGCACTTTTTCTTTTGTTAAGCATGCCCATGATTTGCACACTGAATTTTTAACCTTGTCCTATTCCTTATAGAAGCATCTCTCTCCCGCACCCCGCCACCTGATTTGCCTAGTACTAATTTTTCTATTCTATAGCTAGTTTTATTATTATTGAAAGAAAAGTGTTTCAGAAGCAAGAGCTGAACTGCTCTATGTCATATGAAGCTGGAGGAGCTATGTAGTCTGGGCAAGGATTCCCTCTCCTAGACAATAGGCAACAATAGAAAAATCTAATGCACAGATTCTTTGGACAAAAAATGTTTGGTCCTGGAAATAGTTTCCTGAGTTGTACAAACTATAAGGAAGCAGCCTAACTGCATAGACTGGAGGTAGCAAACCTCTGCAGTTGGTCCCCACAGACCAACTGCAGGGATGTATTGCCCCCAAATGGATTTACCTATACACATTTAGGTTCCCTAGCTGAATATACTATTCTCACAGTACAGGGGAAAAAAAAAAAAAGCAACAAATAAAAATGCTGAAATGATCACACTTGCAGCTTAATAATATCATTTTCAAGGAAAGGTATTCAGGTTTTAACTATAATATTTAGTGTTGTTCAGGTATAATGATTAAATCCTTGAATCTTATGTACAATTACCTTAATCCATATGTTGTAATCCATGATGATAATAAAAAAACAGTATTTTGAAAATTAACCAACAAAGCCCATAATTTTCTGCAGTAACTGTGCTCAGTAACAGCAGCACACAGAAGTCAAAATGTTGTTTGTTAAGGAATGCCCATCTCTGCTCAAATTAAAACAAATTATTTGACAAAACAATATCACTTTCATGTTACACTTACAGTTTCTTTGCCAAGCTCTATGGTTTCTTTGCCAAGTTCTCCTGGTAGCTGGTAAAGAAGAAGGAACAATAAACGCAAAATAACTACTGCAATAAATGCAAAATTACTACTGATTCCTTCCTTGGACAGGATTTTGTACATAGTGAAGATCCTGGCTAGAAGAAGATTTCTGCTTCTGAAATTACTATTTCAACATTTTATATTTTTATGTGAAGAGCTATGATTGCTAAGACTCAGTACTAACCTATACTTAGTAAAAAGGGTGTTTCTTTCTAATTAGGGTGCTTCATTCCAGTTTAGGTAGGAGCTATGATTGAGGTACTTTTCTGTTTAACTCGGTAGTTTTCTTTCAAATCTTCTGTCCTTACACATATTTTCTTTTGCAAATTTTAAGGTATGTAAAATACAGTTTTATGAGAAAAAAGAACATGGAGCAGGAGGCTGGAAGTGTGTCTTTATTTCATGCATCTATCACCTATAGCTTAAGTGAGAACACACTATACTGCTGAAGTTGTTCTTTGTGAATAACAAAATTCAAACAACTTAATGAATAGTTTAGTCAAAAACAGTTTCCTAGGCCATAATCATGACATATTAAGGAATCAAGTGTGTCTCCTTGTTCTTCTGCGAAATCAATGGATTTGTAACACAACACTACTCTCTGGAAGTCATTATGGCAAACTGTGTCAGTGCTTAGTAAATTGCAATCTAATCAAATGTTTTATTATATTACCTTATAAGAACTCCTAACATGTCACATAGTAAAATTCTATTTTTAGAATATAGAGGTTAAAATTATTAAATAAGTATTCCTTGCTAACTCATTGAAGCTGTTCATAATACTAGACAACTACAGATCAATCACTCTTGACTTATACATAGATCTAACTTTCAAATGAACATATGCAAATGTTAAGGTTATATACTGAGATTCACACTATTTAGTAGGTATAGTTAAACACTCAGTCTCGCTACAAATCAATGACTTTTTTGTCCCAGCTCATGGTGACAGGATTTTACACATCAGTATGGCAATGCCAATGCTTAATGCATTTTACAAAGGGGCATGCAGAAACATTTAAATAAGTACCTTGCTGAATTAGGATTACAGCTCATGCATGATGCTTCCTATGCTTAGGTTTCAAAGGAGAGGGGCTTAGCAGGAATGTTATGTGAACTGTGAGCTGCTTAAAGTTGACACCTCCAGTGCCTTGAATCATGGGTTTCTAAATTACTTCCAGTTACAACTATTTTTTTTTTATTGGGATCCCCAAAACTAAAATAAGCTATACATTTTGTCAGATTTGTGACCCTGCTCATAACAGCTGTGATCCACAAGATTATAACCATTACCTTAGGTAGAATTCAGAGAAGTGTTTTTTAAGTTCTAGAAAAGGTATATCCCATGGGATATATCTGAGGCTCTGACTTTACAAGACTTTTCCAGAAAAGGTGAGATTCAAGATTTTTGTCTTTCTGCTTTTCAAAATGTTTTTTAAACTGCTAACAGACACGTCTCACCTGCCTGAACAGAAACATATGGCACATTACCTTGGAGTGCAAATGACGGAGAAGCAGTCTAAAACAGATGTAGCTGCTTATCTGCCACATCATTCCTGCTGCAGTCAGGGCTCCTTAGGCAGTACTACAAAGGCAACACATGCTTTCTGAGAAATTCTGAAGATCCACAAGCAGCAGGCAGACTTTTAAAAAGAAAATCCACCACTGACAGGTCACTGTGCTACAGATTAAATTGCCTCGTCCTCAGTACAGTAATATTTCATGTAACAGAAAGAAATATTTACTTTGCTTATTCTAATATAGTGTTCACAAATCTTTTATTTAAAATCCCTTAGTAAAACTTCTGCATAATTTAAGTTCCTAATTCTTAAATACTCTTTCTGCATAATCACACAAAGCAAGCCTAGAATTGTGTGGTTTAGTTTGCTTTGAGAATTGGAAGAAAACACTACAAGGCAGAATTATTTTTTTTTAACAGACTGTGGAATAATGAGTTTTTCTGAAAAAGACTCCCATTGTCTGAAGTATTTTAAACAACACTGCTTTCTGTAGAATAAGAAAAAAACATCTAGTTTTCTTATATTAGTCAGGGATAGCTTTTAAAGAATCTTAATGTAGAACATGCACTTTTTACTATTTGCATCTGTGTTATTTAGCTGTGCTACGTTGTTACAAAGAAACAAACAAGACCAACACATTATCCTAACTGTTCTGTATTTGAAAATCAAACTCTGTAAAACGTTCAGTTTTCATAAACCTTCCCAAAGGCTAAATATAAGAGCAAGGTAAAATTGTATGTTGCTACCTAGAGATGTGCTTCTTAACACTGATATGCTTAAAATATCCAGCTTCTATAAGCCACCAAGAAAATAAAAGTATTATATATCCTTGTCTCTAAATTGGAGAGACATCAATTTGATGAATGGACCACTCGATGGATAAAGAACTGGTTGAATGGCAGCATGCAAAGAGTTGTGGTCAATGGCTCAATGTCCAGCTGGAGACCAGTAACAAGTGGTGTCCCTCAGGAATCAGTGTTGGAATCGATCTTGTTCAACATCTTTGTCGGTGACATGGACGGTGGGATTGAGTGCGCCCTCAGCAAGTTTGCTGATGACACCAAGCTGTGTGGTTCAG